>JARGYO010002570.1:0-39836 GCA_029206835.1 Rana muscosa | reverse complement strand
ACACCGTTGCAAGTCCAACACTCCTTTATTTGAACATAGCATGGACTTACTTGCTTTACAACACAGAACAGGAGGTGTGAATGTGTATATGGGCCCAGACACAAGTTCTTTCCTCCACTCTCCTCCAAAGAGTGTGCAATGGTCTCCGCACAAGGGAATTCACCTTCCGGACGGTCTCCGACAAGAGGCTCACCCGTCACTGGCAGTATGCTGCACCGGGTCTTCAGATGAGGAGCTCTTCTCGGTCCATTACGTCCACCTCGGATTCAGGCGTCCATCTCTGGAGCACCCTAGGATCCTTTCCTCGCGGAACTCAGTGTTGGGCACTGAGCTCCGGACCACCAACCGAGTACCTCACCGCAGGCTGAAGGTGCCTGAGGTGGAACACGACCTCCGGTGGTCCTCTAGGCCCAGTCCGCCTAGAGGACAAACACGAACTCCCGTCCGCAGGCTGAAGGTGCCAGGGACAACGAACCCCCGTGACAAAATGGCCGGCCCCCTTTATACCTTCCTCCGGCATGCGCAGCGGGTTCCCTGCCCCACCACACGGCTGCAGAGAAAAGACAAAAAAGGGATTCGACCCAGCAATGACTCGTCCGTCGGCCCAAAGTGACAGCGCCACCCCGGTGGACCGCCGGAGAGACACCACTGGTGTCACCGCAAAAATTCAAAATTACTGGCGGAAAGTAAACACCCGCTACATACTCCCCTCTGTCTTTTGACACTGGTCCCCAGTGTCTGGAGCAAACCATATCCTCCACGGCTGACATGATTCGGGCCAGAAACCGTTAACAAATTGAAAAACCAACAAACTTTTGGAAAACACTATCCTACTGTGAAGTTGTGTCTGAGCCCCCTGTAACAGAAAGAAGGAGCAAAAGACAACATCAAACATTTCAAGGTTGCATATTAACATTTACTTTTTCCCTCCCCATCCTGACTAAAGACCTCCCCAGAGTCTAAAATCTTGCTGGGATGTTCTCCTGCAGAGGGAAAAAAACAAAAGAAACCAACACATAAAATCCTGACACATGTATTCGTGTGTGTGAGTAAAAGAAATTTCTCCTAAAAGAAATCCCTCTTTTTCCAAAGAGTGGGTGCGTGAAAAGTGTTTGTAACGTTGCGCAACACTGCCACCTGGTGACAGCATCACGGTAACTGCACCCGTTGAACATCTTCTTTTCTCTTTTTTTTTTTTCTAACACTATCTACCCCAGAGTCTGTGATCTCTTTGCGGGAAGAAATAAACAGGAACAGTTCTTTTCTTTTATCCTTCTGGGCACACTAGAACACAATTTTCCCAGAAAGTTCAGCAGCATGATACCAATGGAGTCTTTTTCTCCCTAGAGATAGAAACGTGGGTGCGGCAGAATTAGTGGCTTTAGGTGCTGATCTACAATCTCTAGATAATATTCCACATCTTCGCCTTCTTTGCGTTTTATCACCACTTTTTCTACGTGGATGTGTCTTCCCACCATCCATTCTGCCTTGCAGTCTTTGAAACGCTGTGAAGCCTTTGGAGAACACGCTAGGTATCTGCGAGCGTGCGGGACTTTGAGATGGGTCCAAACAAAATCATTGTACCAACGCTCCCTGCACACCTCCACCTCGTACAGCAGGTCCTTCGGCAAGTAGGGATACTCCCATCCATATTCCGCTGCAACTTTTAGACCAAACAGCCTCTGTAATCTCGCCAAAGGAGGCATGGTTGATTTGTCCCGTTCACCAGACAGAACGACCGCATCTGGATGGCGAGGTGCCTTGGCCACCTCTAATCTAGGCATTGGAGGCCTCAACAACAGTCTTTTTACCCCAGCATCACATGCAGATGGTGCAGGGGATACGGGAACAGTTTGAGAGATAGAGTCTCCTTCAGGCGCTGATGCCTCCACCCTTGGTGTGCTCTCACCCACGGACATAGGCGAATTCCGAAACCCACGGAATGCAGCAAGCGGCGCCTTGTCCCAGCCCTTCTTGGCAAACAGATCGTCAATTTGGACATCATCTCCCATATCAGAGAGAGACCCTAAGTCAGAAGTGTCACACTCCTCCACGGGTATGTAGCCCTGTGTGGAAACAGAACATCCACACTCCGGAGACTTGCTAGGTCATGCCTTCCTGACACATCCTCCCTCACACCAAGTCTTCTCAGCGGGCTTACCTTGGCCTTTCTTGGGATGTCCGGAAACTCTCGTCTACGGATCCATCCGGGCCTGGCGTGGGCATGCGAGACGGTCCACCACCACCGCTGGTTCTCTTCCTCGGTGGCAGACGCTGTGAGACTGTGGTGACTGAGTCAGCATCCTTGGATTTCTCCTGTTGGTGTTTCACGACCTCCTCCGCGGTTGTTGCAGTGTACGCAGGGGCGACTCTTTCTGCCGTGATTCCTGCCTTCTGTGGGGCGATGCCTGAAGCCCGGCCTGGATAGATGGTTTTTCGGCCTCTCCACCACCGGATCCACCTTGAACATGAATTCCCCGCAGGCGTCACATCGTCCGAAGGGCTTTAACAGACATACCAGTCCCGAGCATCCGTGACAAATCATGCCCAAAGCCTCCACGTCCATGCAGGAATATAGGGCGAATCGACGACTTGGCTTTAGTCGGATCCCGTATCCGTTATGGGAGCAGCAGCAGTCAATGTTGTAGTTGTCGGGTGAACCGGGATCCACGGGGCATTTCCAAACATGGCGACCTGTTGCTGTTCCATCGTACACTGCAGAGTTTTCGTGCCAACGTCCCACGTGTAGTCCGTCACACGTATTGGACTCCTCCCCTTTTTGCTCCAGTTCGCGGGCTTTTCCACTTGGTTGGTTTGAGACACGCCCGCAAACTAAGCGGTGGGGGTTGTGTCTGTTGGCGCAGTGCAATTAAAACCCCCACGTGTAGTCCGTCACACGGCTGGGTTTTCCCCCTTTCACCACTCTGCCTGCGCGGGCCTTTCCCCTTCCGAGGTCATGTCCACGACTTTCGAGTAGGGCTGCACTTTGACCTATATACTTGACTGCTTCCGGCAGATATGTTCTTCCAAGTGATACACAATACATATCCCGGACCCGAGCCCCCATGTGTAGCGGACAGGGTCGCCCGACCCCCACCACACTCCCAATCCCCTCTATTAAAGTTCTTGCTCGCTCTGGTCTAGGGGTAGGATAGGAAAGGGAGTGCGGCCGCTACGCCAGGCCTCCACCACAGATGTATAAGTGGTATTAGCAGAAGTTTTTTTTACCTTCGGGCCTGCATTTGTGTATCGGGTCTCCCTCCAGGAGTCATCTGCCAGAAACGAGCCTCACACCGTTGTAAGTCCAACACTCCTTTATTTGAACATAGCATGGACTTACTTGCTTTATAACACAGAACAGGAGGTGTGAATGTGTATATAGGCCCAGACACAAGTTCTTTCCTCCACTCTCCTCCAAAGAGTGTGCAATGGTCTCCGCACAAGGGAATTCACCTTCTGGACGGTCTCCGACAAGAGGCTCACCCGTCACCGGCAGTATGCTGCACTGGGTCTTCAGATGAGGAGCTCTTCCTGGTCCATTACGTCCACCTCGGATTCAGGCGTCCATGTCTGGAGCACCCTAGGATCCTTCCCTCGCGGAACTCAGTGTTGGGCACTGAGCTCCGGACCACCAACCAAGAACCTCACCGCAGGCTGAAGGTGCCTGAGGTGGAACACGACCTCCGGTGTCCTCTAGGCCCAGTCCGCCTAGAGGACAAAAACGAACTCCGTCCGCAGGCTGAAGGTGCCAGGGACAACGAACCCCCCGTGACAAAATGGCCGGCCCCCTTTATACCTTCCCCCGGCATGTGCAGCGGGTTCCCCGCCCCACCACACGGCTGCCGAGAAAAGACAAAAAAGGGATTCGACCCAGCAATGACTCGTCCATCGGCCCAAAGTGACAGCGCCACCCGGTGGACCGCCGGAGAGACACCACTGGTGTCACCGCAAAAATTCAAAATTTCTGGCGGGAAAGTAAACACCCGCTACAATAAAATTTGTGTGATTTCATACCTGAGCAGTGAACACAGGTAATACTGGACTGTAATGTATAAAATGAGTGTGATTTCATACCTGAGCAGTGAACACAGGTAATACTGGACTGTAATATATAAAATGTGTGTGATTTGATACCTGGGCAGTGAACACAGGTAATACTGGACTGTAATGTATAAAATATGTGTGATTTGATACCTGAGCAGTGAACACAGGTAATACTGGACTGTAATATATAAACTGTGTGTGATTTGATACCTGAGCAGTGAATACAGGTAATACTGGACTGTAATATATAAAATGTGTGTGATTTGATACCTGAGCAGTGAACACAGGTAATACTGGACTGTAATGTATAAAATGTGTGTGATTTGATACCTGAGCAGTGAACACAGGTAATACTGGACTGTAATATATAAAATGTGTGTGATTTGATACCTGAGCAGTGAACACAGGTAATACTGGACTGTAATATATAAAATGTGTGTGATTTGATACCTGAGCAGTGAACACAGGTAATACTGGACTGTAATGTATAAAATGTGTGTGATTTGATACCTGAGCAGTTAACACAGATAATACTGGACTGTAATGTATAAAATGTGTGTGATTTCATATCTGAGCAGTGAACACAGGTAATACTGGACTGTAATATATAAAATGTGTGTGATTTGATACCTGAGCAGTGAACACAGGTAATACTGGACTGTAATATATAAAATGTGTGTGATTTCATATCTGAGCAGTGAACACAGGTAATACTGGACTGTAATATATAAAATGTGTGTGATTTGATACCTGAGCAGTGAACACAGGTAATACTGGACTGTAATGTATAAAATGTGTGTGATTTGATACCTGAGCAGTGAACACAGGTAATACTGGACTGTAATATATAAAATGTGTGTGATTTGATACCTGAGCAGTGAACACAGGTAATACTGGACTGTAATATATAAAATGTGTGTGATTTCATATCTGAGCAGTGAACACAGGTAATACTGGACTGTAATATATAAAATGTGTGTGATTTGATACCTGAGCAGTGAACACAGGTAATACTGGACTGTAATGTATAAAATGTGTGTGATTTGATACCTGAGCAGTGAACACAGGTAATACTGGACTGTGATGTATAAAATGTGTGTGATTTCATACCTGAGCAGTGAACACAGGTAATACTGGACTGTAATATATAAAATGTATGTGATTTGATACCTGAGCAGTTAACACAGATAATACTGGACTGTAATGTGTAAAATGTGTGTGATTTCATACCTGAGCAGTGAACACAGGTAATACTGGACTGTAATATATAAAATGTGTGTGATTTGATACCTGAGCAGTTAAAACAGAAAATACTGGACTGCAATGTATAAAATTTGTGTGATTTTATACCTGAGCAGTGAAAACAGATAATACTGGACTGTAATATATAAAATGTGTGTGATTTGATACCTGAGCAGTGAACACAGGTAATACTGGACTGTAATGTATAAAATGTGTGTGATTTGATACCTGAGCAGTGAACACAGGTAATACTGGACTGTAATATATAAAATGTGTGTGATTTGATACCTGAGCAGTGAACTCAGGTAATACTGGACTGTAATATATAAAATGTGTGTGATTTGATACCTGAGCAGTGAACACAGGTAATACTGGACTGTAATATATAAAATTCGTGTGATTTGATACCTGAGCAGTGAACACAGGTAATACTGGACTGTAATGCATAAAATGTGTGTGATTTGATACCTGAGCAGTGAACACAGGTAATACTGGACTGTAATATATAAAATGTGTGTGATTTGATACCTGAGCAGTGAACACAGGTAATACTGGACTGTAATGTATAAAATGTGTGTGATTTGATACCTGAGCAGTGAACACAGGTAATACTGGACTGTAATATATAAAAATGTGTGTGATTTGATACCTGAGCAGTGAACACAGGTAATACTGGACTGTAATATATAAAATTTGTGTGATTTGATACCTGAGCAGTGAACACAGGTAATACTGGACTGTAATGTATAAAATGTGTGTGATTTCATACCTGAGCAGTGAACACAGGTGATACTGGACTGTAATATATAAAATGTGTGTGATTTGATACCTGAGCAGTGAACTCAGGTAATACTGGACTGTAATATATAAAATGTGTGTGATTTGATACCTGAGCAGTGAACACAGGTAATACTGGACTGTAATATATAAAATTCGTGTGATTTGATACCTGAGCAGTGAACACAGGTAATACTGGACTGTAATGCATAAAATGTGTGTGATTTCATACCTGAGCAGTGAACACAGGTAATACTGGACTGTAATATATAAAATGTATGTGATTTGATACCTGAGCAGTGAACACAGGTAATACCGGACTGTAATGTATAAAATGTGTGTGATTTTATACCTGAGCAGTGAACACAGGTAATACTGGACTGTAATATATAAAATGTATGTGATTTGATACCTGAGCAGTGAACACAGGTAATACCGGACTGTAATGTATAAAATGTGTGTGATTTGATACCTGAGCAGTTATTACAGATAATACTGGACTGTAATGTGTAAAATGTGTGTGATTTCATACCTGAGCAGTGAACACAGGTAATACTGGACTGTAATATATAAAATGTGTGTGATTTGATACCTGAGCAGTGAACACAGGTAATACTGGACTGTAATATATAAAATGTGTGTGATTTGATACTTGAGCAGTGAACACAGGTAATACTGGACTGTAATGTATAAAATGTGTGTGATTTGATACCTGAGCAGTGAACACAGGTAATACTGGACTGTAATATATAAAATGTGTGTGATTTGATACCTGAGCAGTGAACTCAGGTAATACTGGACTGTAATATATAAAATGTGTGTGATTTGATACCTGAGCAGTGAACACAGGTAATACTGGACTGTAATATATAAAATTCGTGTGATTTGATACCTGAGCAGTGAACACAGGTAATACTGGACTGTAAGGCCTCGTACACACGACCGATTTTCTCATCCAAAACAGTCAAGAAAAGTGCCGCAAGAGTTTTTTTGTCTAGAAAAACGTTTGTGTGTATGGTTTTACGACGAGAAACTTGACGAGAATCTCGACGAGAAAATAGAGAACCTGCTCTCTATTTTCTCGTCAGGATTCCAGATTTCCTCGTCGTGTTTCTCGTCGGCCTGTTTTGTGACGAGAAAATGGTTCGTGTGTATGCTTTTACGACTCTTCCAAAAGCGCGCATGCTCACAAGCAACTATGAGACGGGAGCGCATCTTCTGGTAAAACAAGCCTTCATAATGGAGAGAGCACATTCGTCACGCTCATAAATATTTCATCGTTTAAATGTTCTGCATTGAATTCTTCGTTAGAATGTTACATTAATCAAAACGAGAGACCTTCTTTTGCTGCTGATATTCACACAGAGTTCTGCCTTATTTTTAACCTTTTTCATGCTGCTCTTTATAAGATTTATGTGTATTATATCGTGCAAGTTTTTAGGAATAATTTAAATGGTTAGATTTTTCAAAATGATGTTAATTATAATTTCTCAATGTTTTGATAGCGATCTCCCATTTCATTTTCTAATCTATATTTTTAAAATTTCACACCATGTTTTTGAGCTAATCAGATTTAGTTATTCTTTTGGGGGGGTGATATCTGTGCCTTTTATTGTCAGTCAAATGTATCTGCTTACTCCAAAGCTTGTTTTTTTTATTTAAAAATACACATAGTCAAGTATGAACTTAAACAAAAAACACATTTATTCATGTTTATAAATTAAATAAAGAGAAGGCAGCGCTGGAGAAGCTGCTGCCATTTGTGCATCCCAGGGACCCCAGAGCACACAGCAACCCTGTGTGGACACTAAAATTGGGAGTTTGAGAAGGCCCACATTTCAGAACACAATCTGATGCTGGCCTCCCAGAGGTCAGGAACAGCAGCAGGTGAGGTATATGTCCCAAGTGTGTGGTACTACAACAGGCTGCCTTCTGTCCGACCACAATGAAGCAAGGCCATCACTTCCTCTTCTTCCTGGCAACCTTCCCTGAAGACTTTCCTGAAGCCTTTCCTGAAGCCTTTCCTGCAGCCTTTCCTGCAGCCTTCCTTCTTCGTTTAGCTGGAGGCTGGCCCACTGGAGGGGTACTCCTGTCAGGAGGAGGAGGTGGAGGTGTAGCAGAAGGGGGTGGGGCAGAAGAAGAAGGTGGAGGTGTAGCAGAAGGGGGTGGGGCAGAAGGTGGAGGTGTAGCAGAAGAGGGTGGGCAGAAGGTGGAGGTGTAGCAGAAGGGGGTGGGGCAGAAGGTGGAGGTGTAGCAGAAGGGGGTGGGGCAGAAGGTGGAGGTGTAGCAGACGGGGGTGGGGCAGAAGGTGGAGGTGTAGCAGAAGGGGGTGGGGCAGAAGGTGGAGGTGTAGCAGAAGGGGGTGGGGCAGAAGAGGAAGGTGGAGGTGGAGGTTGAGGTTGGGTCAGTTGGGCCACCTCACATATGGCGGTATTGGGGGTAATTTGCTCCATCACCCCCTTGTTGAGCAAGGTGATGAGCAGGGGCTCGCATAGGAGGCGTTGCTCCATGCTCATCACCTTGAACTTAGCCTCCACTAGGCCGGCAATGGCCTCTTCAGGGGATGTGGGCTCCTTGAGGGTGGCATGGGCCTCTTTAATAAGGGCCATTGCTGCCTCACTGGTGGTCCTGTCCCTCCTGCCTCTTTTGTGAAGCCTGATGGGAGGCACCTGGGATCTGGTGCTTCTCCTTTGCCCTGCCACCTCCTGTCTGCCACTGGGCCCTGCCACCTCCTGGCTGCCACTGGGCCCTGCCACCTCCTGGCTGCCACTGGGCCCTGCCACCTCCTGGCTGGCACTGGGCCCTGCCACCTCCTGGCTGCCACTGGGCCCTTCCTCCTCCTGCCTGACAGTTTCCAGACCCTCCTCCTGGCTGATTTCATCCTGTGTATGAAAAAGGAACATAGTTTAATATGTTGGTTTAATCTTTGCATCAAACTTTGTAATCCTGATGGAAGCAATTAGAATGTAAATGCATAAATCCTTGCTTTAAATTTACCACTACATCAGCTTGACTATTTACCACACAATTAAGTGCAGAATAATGTCTACAGATCATGATTTCACTTGTGGAATACAAAATAATGTATGTTTCTCATCCTGACATATTTGGGAAACATTAATTTTATCCCACTACATTTTCAGTTAATACTATACCTGGCTCCAGATGGACAAATCAGGATCATCCAGGATGGCTGCCTCCTCTTGCTCCAGAGAAGGCTCAGGTTGGCTGCAGGGAAGTCTGGGGGGAAGAGTGGAGAGTGATGGCCTTGGCTCAATGTGGTCATCCAGGAAGGACATCCTGCTGTAGTACCACAAAATCGGGACAAAAACATCATCAGCTGCTGCTCCTGACCTCTGAGAAGCCAGCACCTTAGAGCGTTCAGTCCTGTAGGTACCTCTCAAGCTCCCAATTTTAGTGTCCACTTGTTTTGCTGTGGCTGTGGGCACCTTGGTATGCACAAATGGGAGCAGCTTCTCCAGCGCTGCTTTTCTCACCCCTTTTTTTTTATGGATGGGGTTTTTGGTCTCCCACAGAGCCGGCAGCTCCCTTACCCGGTCAATAAATTCCGCCAGGAACTCTTTGTCGCTAATAAAGACATTCATATTGTATCTGCAAGTAAAATAAATTATATTTAAATAATGTGAGGCAAACAGTCTAACCTCCTTCACATCCTAGTCACCATATATATCCTCCACCAATCTCAAGACAGTATAGGCCAACAATTTTTACAAGTCTCACAAAATCACATACCTTCGTTCGCACGTCCGTCACTTGAACTCCTCTCTCCGCACACCGAACGTACTATAGTCACATGTGTGTTTGCTATATACACACCACGCATGCGTCCAAATTCGAACACGTCGCTCCGCACACGTCGCCCGCCCATGATGTTCTAACTAACATCTTTTCCCCGCCCCTTCTCTTTCGGCGCGCAGACAGATATGGCGGAGTTACAGCAGGTGTCTGATAATTCCGCAACTAGCGAGGAGACAAGCCCGGAGACCGAGGACACGTCACGATCAAGGAGGAGATTCAAGGCATCGAATATGTCTTTGGCGGAGATGGCGGAGATGGTGGACATCTTGGTCAAGGCTGATTATGATGCCAAGCATGGGCCGTATAGCAAACCAAATAGAAGGAAGGCCAAAATCCTCACTAAAGTTGTGAAGAGTCTGAGGGCGAAGTTCGGGGTGAAACGCTCAAATGAGCAGCTCAGAAAGAGGTGGTCAGACCTCAAACTGAGGGAGCCAGACCAGTTGAGGATCATAAAGAGGATGCTCGCTAAAAGTAAGTAAAATGACGACCTTTCTGCTATTAATCTTTTTAGAAACTGACATTTTTTTTTTTTTTATCATATTGGACTCCCTTCCAAAATGTAATATTTTGAATTAGGTTGGGCACAGTAATCGTTCGTTACGTTACCGTCACTTCGTTCGGCCACTATCCACAGTTTTGGCTTATTTAAGACCCCCAAAAGTAATTAGACATCTGCCATTTTTGATCAAGTATTGTGGATAATTTTTAAGTCTACATGATGTGTTTGTAAGGAGAATGAAATGCAAACTTTAATCAGTGTAAAGGAGAGGACACTCAGCAGCTGCTTCCACATCTGTACTTTGGAGCACTATAGTGTGGGCAACCAGACCCGCCTTTTTTGGGTGTCCCACACAGGTGCATCAGAGTTTATTTGTGGTGCCTCCATGTCCACAAAATTACATCCAAATGTGAATACTAAACATATTTGGGGTCCTAAATAATGTATTTTTCTTTAAATTCCGCACAAACACACACTTGTACCCCACTTCCAAACAATTTAGCCTGTTTTTAGTTTAACAAGGAGATTTACAGTGTGATAAATAGACCTTTGGTTTTATTCTCATAGGGGAGAGAAGACTGGGAGGAGGACACTCCAGGGAGCACATGCACCCCACAACTTCCAAGCAACCCCAAACTCCCAAAGATCCACAACCGAAAGATGTGCAGGAAGTTGAGGTGGAGGAAGGAGAAGTGCAGGAAGGAGAGGTGGATGACGTTGTGGATCTGGTCACCACAACAGGTCAGTATCTGACACCACAGCTTAAGGTAAGCGAGGTAGGCCTGCAGAGTTTTATTAATTTTTTTTAATGGTTTTTAGGGGATGGAAATGTTGTGAAGGATAGCACACCGTTCTCTGCTGACAGTGCCCTCCGCCTCATCCAGCAAGTGATGGAATGTAGCACGGAACTGGACCTAATTAAACAAAGAATCCATGTGATGGAACAAACATTTAAAGACATTCTCGATGTTTTGGGGAGAATTCAATAAGCCATCCAAACACATTTGTTTTTACATGTTTGTTTTTGTATTTTTACTAATTTTTTGAGTAACAAAGCAGCCAAAAATTGAATATGCACACAGTGTGTGAACATGTGCTATCTGCCATCAGGGGATATCCATGTACGTCTTTTGTGGGTGCAACCCCTTCCTCGTATCAAAAGTCGGTGAACTGAGGAAGGGGATGCACCCCCAAAACACGTCCATTGATCACCCCTGATGGCAGATAGCACATGTTGACAATAGGGATCAGGATTGTAAACTTCCTATTTGCAAAAAAGTAAAAATGTGTGCATATTGAATTTTTGGCTGGGCAAGGGGTGGCAGGACCCCATATTAGGACGGGCACATAGAGACATAGTTTGTGTAACTGAATGTCTCAGATTGCTCAGAGGTATCCAATGTTGTCATTTTAGAAATGCAAGTGGTATTTTTGTATTTTCATAATCCAAAATTTGCCGGGTTGTGGCCAGGCCAACCCCAAAGTAAAACAAAAAAAAATGTGCAGAGAGTAAAATATTTGACCACAAACAACGTGTAGCTTCTTTTTATAATACTCTCTAAGCTTATTTGGTTCTTTTGTAAGGTAGCATAGTGAAATTGGTTGTTATTTACTAAAGTAAAATACACTTGCCACTACAAATGCACAAAGACAAACTAGGAGACAGGAAAGAACAAATAATTAAAGGTTTAAACAAGATTTTTATTGGGATACTTAGACATAGGCTGGCATAGGAATTGCCCCCCTACCCGTGAAATACTCCATGTATTTGTCCCGAACCACACGGGCATTTTGGGGGGGCAAGCCAAGACGGGTAGATTCCAGGCCCGGAAGGGGATTTGCAGGGGAAAGTCCAGCCTCTGGCAAAACTGAGGCCATATAGGAATTTGATTTTTGGCTCAGAAAGTTGTGTAGCACACAGCAGCATAACACTACATAGTTTATTTTGTAGTCCGCCAAGTGGATGGAAGTCATAAAAAGGCGGAACCGGCTGGCCATTATGCCGAAGGCATTTTCAACGACTCTTCGGGCCCTGGCCAGCCGGTAATTGAACACACTCTTCTCTGGGGTCAGGGTCCTCTGTGGAAATGGCCTCATAAGATGCCGTCCGAGTCCGAAGGCTTCATCAGCCAAGAAAACAAAGGGGAGTCCTTCAATATTCCCTGCATCCGGTGGCAATGCAAGGTCGTCACTCTGGAGACGGAGGGCAAACTCCGTCTGGATGAAGGATCCCCCATCGGACATCCGGCCATTCTTCCCTACATCAACATAGAGGAATTCATACCGTGCTGACACCACCGCCATCAGCACAATGCTATGAAACCCCTTGTAATTGTAGTAGTAGGATCCAGAACGGGGTGGCGGCACGATGCGGACGTGCTTCCCGTCTATGGCACCACAGCAATTGGGGAAGTCCCACCGCGTGGCAAACTCCGATGCCACAGTCTGCCATTCCTGTGGCGTGGAAGGAAGCTGTGGAGTGAAACAAGATGAAATAATATTAGAAAAACAAAGGCATACATTACAAGGAAATTCTATCCCAAAAAATTAGAGACCCACATCAATCTAATTATACGTTTATTAAGGTGTGTAAAAAAAGTATAATGGAAGGCTCATTTATCATATTCATCACCCCCTCTGATGGGCCATTACTAAATTATTTTGGGGGGGAGATGTGTTTGACCACAGGATAGCATTGCAGTGGCGGTGCGTCCAGAGTGGGCGCTGGAGCACTGTCCCCTCTCTCCTGTGCCCATCACTCAGAACAATACATAGGTTCATGCGTTGCATGAACCTATGTATTGTCTATGCCGCATACTATTCAGGTGGATGGCCTCTTGTAAAGCGACCGACATATGAATAATTGCGTCATTTAGGGGGTTAAAATTGCAGAGCAGAAACAGGTATTAAAAAAGTCTTGCAAATTACAACCTGAGGGATGTAATTGGCTTCCTCAAAGAAAAATCGGGGACGCAAGGAGGGGGGCATTCCTTGTGTAAACACTGACAGGCTGCTCTGGCAATCATGTTCACCAAGTCTGTTTAATGGTAACATGATTGGCTGATGCAACATGAAGGGAAGGAGAAGACATCAAGGACAGAAGAAGGATGGCGCTGACCACAAGAAGGTAAGTGCAGGGCTGGGGGGAAACTGGCTGCATTAGAGGGGACTAAATGGCTGCATTGGAGGGGACAACTGGGGGCGTTTATTAGGCAACAGAGCAAAAAAGGAGGAAGTTTATTTCCGAAATTGGGGTTGGAACCCCCCAACATTTGGAGCAACAGGCGCCCATGCTGGAAAAGTTAGTGAGGGGAAATATTTAGGGAGGATAAAAAAGGGGCAATCTAAAGCTTCCAACATGCATGGGGACAAAGGGGACATTCTCAGCATATTACAATCATGGTAATTAGGGAAGGATGAAAGAAATACAATACATTAGCATACATGTAATACATAAAATGTGATGTTAAGGGAGAAAACTTACCCTAATATAGTCCTCCTGCAGGACTTGTATAATAGCAGAACAGGTGTCTGGGATTATGAGGCCCAGAGCCTGGGGGGAGATGCCTGTGGTGAACTTCAAGTCCTGAAGACTTCTCCCTGTCGCCAGGTAACGCAACGTGGCGATGAGCCTCTGCTCAGCACTGATGGCTTCCCGCATAACGGTGTCCTTCCTGGTAATATAGGGGGACACCAAAGCCAACAGTTCCTGAAAAACGGGGTCAGAAATCCTCAGAAAATTCCTGTAGTCCTCAGGATTATTCTCAACGATCTCCCGCAGCAGAGGCATGTGGCAGAATTGGTCCCGCTGGAGCAACCAATTCTTGGTCCATGAACTCCTCCTCACACCATTCATGGACTGGTCTTGGTCCAAAACAAGCAGACCAACACCAAGCGCACGCACAGCACGAACTCGACGACGAGAACGTCCAGGCGACATGGCTAGGAAACGGTCGTCTAATCAGAACGTACAGAACAGAACGCACTTTAGAACAGCAAGGCCTATGAATAACGAACTGAAATTCAGAAACGAACAGGCAAGAACGCACTGTAAAACAGATATGACCTGCCTAGACGCCCTGAAAGTCAAGATACAAACCCACAAGCACAAACTGAACGGCAGAAAACGATCTGAAAAGTACGAAGACTGAAAAGCGCGAATCGTCTCTTCCCAAACTTTTACTTCACACGCGGTAACACGAGATCAGCAAAAGCAGCCCAAGGGGTGGCGCCAAGAAAAAAGATCTTCCCCTTTATAGTGCCGTCGTACGTGCTGGACGTGAGCGCAGAGAACCGCGAGGAAATTGGAAAATGACAGTGTGTACGCATAGAAAGCTTGACGAGAAAATCGACAAGCTTATAAAGAATCTCGTCGAAAAAAACGACGTGTTTTTTACGACGAGAAAATCGGTCGTGTGTACGAGGCCTAATGCATAAAATGTGTGTGATTTCATACCTGATCAGTGAACACAGGTAATACTGGACTGTAATATATAAAATGTGTGTGATTTGATACCTGAGCAGTGAACACAGGTAATACTGGACTGTAATGTATAAAATGTGTGTGATTTGATACCTGAGCAGTGAACACAGGTAATACTGGACTGTAATATATAAACTGTGTGTGATTTGATACCTGAGCAGTGAACACAGGTAATACTGGACTGTAATATATAAAATGTGTGTGATTTGATACCTGAGCAGTTAACTCAGGTAATACTGGACTGTAATATATAAAATGTGTGTGATTTGATACCTGAGCAGTGAACACAGGTAATACTGGACTGTAATATATAAAATTCGTGTGATTTGATACCTGAGCAGTGAACACAGGTAATACTGGACTGTAATGCATAAAATGTGTGTGATTTCATACCTGAGCAGTGAACACAGGTAATACTGGACTGTAATGTATAAAATGTGTGTGATTTGATACCTGAGCAGTGAATACAGGTAATACTGGACTGTAATATATAAAATGTGTGTGATTTGATACCTGAGCAGTGAACACAGGTAATACTGGACTGTAATATATAAAATTTGTGTGATTTGATACCTGAGCAGTGAACACAGGTAATACTGGACTGTAATGTATAAAATGTGTGTGATTGAATACCTGAGCAGTGAACACAGGTGATACTGGACTGTAATATATAAAATGTGTGTGATTTGATACCTGAGCAGTGAACTCAGGTAATACTGGACTGTAATATATAAAATGTGTGTGATTTGATACCTGAGCAGTGAACACAGGTAATACTGGACTGTAATATATAAAATTCGTGTGATTTGATACCTGAGCAGTGAACACAGGTAATACTGGACTGTAATGCATAAAATGTGTGTGATTTCATACCTGAGCAGTGAACACAGGTAATACTGTACTGTAATATATAAAATGTATGTGATTTGATACCTGAGCAGTGAACACAGGTAATACCGGACTGTAATGTATAAAATGTGTGTGATTTTATACCTGAGCAGTGAACACAGGTAATACTGGACTGTAATATATAAAATGTATGTGATTTGATACCTGAGCAGTGAACACAGGTAATACCGGACTGTAATGTATAAAATGTGTGTGATTTGATACCTGAGCAGTTAACACAGATAATACTGGACTGTAATGTGTAAAATGTGTGTGATTTCATACCTGAGCAGTGAACACAGGTAATACTGGACTGTAATATATAAAATGTGTGTTATTTGATACCTGAGCAGTTAAAACAGATAATACTGGACTGCAATGTATAAAATTTGTGTGATTTTATACCTGAGCAGTGAACACAGATAATACTGGACTGTAATATATAAAATGTGTGTGATTTGATACCTGAGCAGTGAACACAGGTAATACTGGACTGTAATATATAAAATGTGTGTGATTTGATACCTGAGCAGTGAACACAGGTAATACTGGACTGTAATGTATAAAATGTGTGTGATTTGATACCTGAGCAGTGAACACAGGTAATACTGGACTGTAATATATAAAATGTGTGTGATTTGATACCTGAGCAGTGAACTCAGGTAATACTGGACTGTAATATATAAAATGTGTGTGATTTGATACCTGAGCAGTGAACACAGGTAATACTGGACTGTAATATATAAAATTCGTGTGATTTGATACCTGAGCAGTGAACACAGGTAATACTGGACTGTAATGCATAAAATGTGTGTGATTACATACCTGAGCAGTGAACACAAGTAATACTGGACTGTAATGTATAAAATGTGTGTGATTTGATACCTGAGCAGTGAACACAGGTAATACTGGACTGTAATATATAAAATGTGTGTGATTTGATACCTGAGCAGTGAACACAGGTAATACTGGACTGTAATATATAAAATTTGTGTGGTTTGATACCTGAGCAGTGAACACAGGTAATACTGGACTGTAATGTATAAAATGTGTGTGATTTCATACCTGAGCAGTGAACACAGGTGATACTGGACTGTAATATATAAAATGTGTGTGATTTGATACCTGAGCAGTGAACACAGGTAATACCGGACTGTAATGTATAAAATGTGTGTGATTTTATACCTGAGCAGTGAACACAGGTAATACTGGACTGTAATGTATAAAATGTATGTGATTTGATACCTGAGCAGTGAACACAAGTAATACCGGACTGTAATGTATAAAATGTGTGTGATTTGATACCTGAGCAGTGAACACAGGTAATACTGGACTGTAATGTATAAAATGTGTGTGATTTGATACCTGAGCAGTGAACACAGGTAATACTGGATTGTAATATATAAAATGTGTGTGATTTGATACCTGAGCAGTGAACACAGGTAATACTGGACTGTAATGTCTAAAATGTGTGTGATTTGATACCTGAGCAGTGAACACAGGTAATACTGGACTGTAATGTATAAAATGTGTGTGATTTGATACCTGAGCAGTGAACACAGGTAATACTGGACTGTAATGTATAAAATGTGTGTGATTTCATACCTGAGCAGTGAACACAGGTAATACTGGACTGTAATGTATAAAATGTGTGTGATTTGATACCTGAGCAGTTAACACAGATAATACTGTACTGTAATGTGTAAAATGTATGTGATTTCATATCTGAGCAGTGAACACAGGTAATACTGGACTGTAATATATAAAATGTGTGTGATTTGATACTTGAGCAGTGAACACAGGTAATACTGGACTGTAATATATAAAATGTGTGTGATTTTATACCTGAGCAGTGAACACAGGTAATACTGGACTGTAATATATAAAATCTGTGTGATTTTATACCTGAGCAGTGAACACAGGTAATACTGGACTGTAATGTATAAAATGTGTGTGATTTTATACCTGAGCAGTTAACACAGATAATACTGGACTGTAATGTATAAAATGTGTGTGATTTGATACCTGAGCAGTGAACACAGGTAATACTGGACTGTAATGTATAAAATGTGTGTGATTTGATACCTAAACAGTGAACACAGGTAATACTGGACTGTAATATATAAACTGTGTGTGATTTGATACCTGAGCAGTGAACACAGGTAATACTGGACTGTAATATATAAAATGTGTGTGATTTGATACCTGAGCAGTTAACACAGATAATACTGGACTGTAATGTGTAAAATGTGTGTGATTTCATACCTGAGCTGTGAACACAGGTAATACTGGACTGTAATATATAAAATGTGTGTGATTTGATACCTGAGCAGTTAAAACAGATAATACTGGACTGCAATGTATAAAATTTGTGTGATTTTATACCTGGGCAGTGAAAACAGATAATACTGGACTGTAATATATAAAATGTGTGTGATTTGATACCTAAGCAGTGAACACAGGTAATACTGGACTGTAATGTATAAAATGTGTGTGATTTGATACCTGAGCAGTGAACACAGGTAATACTGGACTGTAATATATAAAATGTGTGTGATTTGATACCTGAGCAGTGAACTCAGGTAATACTGGACTGTAATATATAAAATGTGTGTGATTTGATACCTGAGCAGTGAACACAGGTAATACTGGACTGTAATATATAAAATTCGTGTGATTTGATACTTGAGCAGTGAACACAGGTAATACTGGACTGTAATGCATAAAATGTGTGTGATTTCATACCTGAGCAGTGAACACAGGTAATACTGGACTGTAATATATCAAATGTATGTGATTTGATACCTGAGCAGTGAACACAGGTAATACCGGACTGTAATGTATAAAATGTGTGTGATTTTATACTTGAGCAGTGAACACAGGTAATACTGGACTGTAATATATAAAATGTATGTGATTTGATACCTGAGCTGTGAACACAGGTAATACCGGACTGTAATGTATAAAATGTGTGTGATTTGATACCTGAGCAGTTAACACAGATAATACTGGACTGTAATGTGTAAAATGTGTGTGATTTCATACCTGAGCAGTGAACACAGGTAATACTGGACTGTAATATATAAAATGTGTGTGATTTGATACCTGAGCAGTTAAAACAGATAATACTGGACTGCAATGTATAAAATTTGTGTGATTTTATACCTGAGCAGTGAACACAGATAATACTGGACTGTAATATATAAAATGTGTGTGATTTGATACCTGAGCAGTGAACACAGGTAATACTGGACTGTAATATATAAAATGTGTGTGATTTGATACCTGAGCAGTGAACACAGGTAATACTGGACTGTAATGTCTAAAATGTGTGTGATTTGATACCTGAGCAGTGAACACAGGTAATACTGGACTGTAATATATAAAATGTGTGTGATTTGATACCTGAGCAGTGAACTCAGGTAATACTGGACTGTAATATATAAAATGTGTGTGATTTGATACCTGAGCAGTGAACACAGGTAATACTGGACTGTAATATATAAAATTTGTGTGATTTGATACCTGAGCAGTGAACACAGGTAATACTGGACTGTAATGCATAAAATGTGTGTGATTTCATACCTGAGCAGTGAACACAGGTAATACTGGACTGTAATATATAAAATGTGTGTGATTTGATACCTGAGCAGTGAACACAAGTAATACTGGACTGTAATGTATAAAATGTGTGTGATTTGATACCTGAGCAGTGAACACAGATAATACTGGACTGTAATATATAAAATGTGTGTGATTTGATACCTGAGCAGTGATCACAGGTAATACTGGACTGTAATATATAAAATTTGTGTGATTTGATACCTGAGCAGTGAACACAGGTAATACTGGACTGTAATGTATAAAATGTGTGTGATTTCATACCTGAGCAGTGAACACAGGTGATACTGGACTGTAATATATAAAATGTGTGTGATTTGATACCTGAGCAGTGAACACAGGTAATACCGGACTGTAATGTATAAAATGTGTGTGATTTTATACCTGAGCAGTGAACACAGGTAATACTGGACTGTAATGTATAAAATGTATGTGATTTGATACCTGAGCAGTGAACACAAGTAATACCGGACTGTAATGTATAAAATGTGTGTGATTTGATACCTGAGCAGTGAACACAGGTAATACTGGACTGTAATATATAAAATGTATGTGATTTGATACCTGAGCAGTGAACACAGGTAATACCGGACTGTAATGTATAAAATGTGTGTGATTTGATACCTGAGCAGTTAACACAGATAATACTGGACTGTAATGTATAAAATGTGTGTGATTTCATATCTGAGCAGTGAACACAGGTAATACTGGACTGTAATATATAAAATGTGTGTGATTTGATACCTGAGCAGTTAAAACAGATAATACTGGACTGTAATATATAAAATGTGTGTGATTTGATACCTGAGCAGTGAACACAGGTAATACTGGATTGTAATGTATAAAATGTGTGTGATTTGATACCTGAGCAGTGAACACAGGTAATACTGGACTGTAATGCATAAAATGTGTGTGATTACATACCTGAGCAGTGAACACAAGTAATACTGGACTGTAATGTATAAAATGTGTGTGATTTGATACCTGAGCAGTGAACACAGGTAATACTGGACTGTAATGCATAAAATGTGTGTGATTACATACCTGAGCAGTGAACACAAGTAATACTGGACTGTAATGTATAAAATGTGTGTGATTTGATACCTGAGCAGTGAACACAGGTAATACTGGACTGTAATATATAAAATGTGTGTGATTTGATACCTGAGCAGTGAACACAGGTAATACTGGACTGTAATATATAAAATTTGTGTGGTTTGATACCTGAGCAGTGAACACAGGTAATACTGGACTGTAATGTATAAAATGTGTGTGATTTCATACCTGAGCAGTGAACACAGGTGATACTGGACTGTAATATATAAAATGTGTGTGATTTGATACCTGAGCAGTGAACACAGGTAATACCGGACTGTAATGTATAAAATGTGTGTGATTTTATACCTGAGCAGTGAACACAGGTAATACTGGACTGTAATGTATAAAATGTATGTGATTTGATACCTGAGCAGTGAACACAAGTAATACCGGACTGTAATGTATAAAATGTGTGTGATTTGATACCTGAGCAGTGAACACAGGTAATACTGGACTGTAATGTATAAAATGTGTGTGATTTGATACCTGAGCAGTGAACACAGGTAATACTGGATTGTAATATATAAAATGTGTGTGATTTGATACCTGAGCAGTGAACACAGGTAATACTGGACTGTAATGTCTAAAATGTGTGTGATTTGATACCTGAGCAGTGAACACAGGTAATACTGGACTGTAATGTATAAAATGTGTGTGATTTGATACCTGAGCAGTGAACACAGGTAATACTGGACTGTAATGTATAAAATGTGTGTGATTTCATACCTGAGCAGTGAACACAGGTAATACTGGACTGTAATGTATAAAATGTGTGTGATTTGATACCTGAGCAGTTAACACAGATAATACTGTACTGTAATGTGTAAAATGTATGTGATTTCATATCTGAGCAGTGAACACAGGTAATACTGGACTGTAATATATAAAATGTGTGTGATTTGATACTTGAGCAGTGAACACAGGTAATACTGGACTGTAATATATAAAATGTGTGTGATTTTATACCTGAGCAGTGAACACAGGTAATACTGGACTGTAATATATAAAATCTGTGTGATTTTATACCTGAGCAGTGAACACAGGTAATACTGGACTGTAATGTATAAAATGTGTGTGATTTTATACCTGAGCAGTTAACACAGATAATACTGGACTGTAATGTATAAAATGTGTGTGATTTGATACCTGAGCAGTGAACACAGGTAATACTGGACTGTAATGTATAAAATGTGTGTGATTTGATACCTAAACAGTGAACACAGGTAATACTGGACTGTAATATATAAACTGTGTGTGATTTGATACCTGAGCAGTGAACACAGGTAATACTGGACTGTAATATATAAAATGTGTGTGATTTGATACCTGAGCAGTTAACACAGATAATACTGGACTGTAATGTGTAAAATGTGTGTGATTTCATACCTGAGCTGTGAACACAGGTAATACTGGACTGTAATATATAAAATGTGTGTGATTTGATACCTGAGCAGTTAAAACAGATAATACTGGACTGCAATGTATAAAATTTGTGTGATTTTATACCTGGGCAGTGAAAACAGATAATACTGGACTGTAATATATAAAATGTGTGTGATTTGATACCTAAGCAGTGAACACAGGTAATACTGGACTGTAATGTATAAAATGTGTGTGATTTGATACCTGAGCAGTGAACACAGGTAATACTGGACTGTAATATATAAAATGTGTGTGATTTGATACCTGAGCAGTGAACTCAGGTAATACTGGACTGTAATATATAAAATGTGTGTGATTTGATACCTGAGCAGTGAACACAGGTAATACTGGACTGTAATATATAAAATTCGTGTGATTTGATACTTGAGCAGTGAACACAGGTAATACTGGACTGTAATGCATAAAATGTGTGTGATTTCATACCTGAGCAGTGAACACAGGTAATACTGGACTGTAATATATCAAATGTATGTGATTTGATACCTGAGCAGTGAACACAGGTAATACCGGACTGTAATGTATAAAATGTGTGTGATTTTATACTTGAGCAGTGAACACAGGTAATACTGGACTGTAATATATAAAATGTATGTGATTTGATACCTGAGCTGTGAACACAGGTAATACCGGACTGTAATGTATAAAATGTGTGTGATTTGATACCTGAGCAGTTAACACAGATAATACTGGACTGTAATGTGTAAAATGTGTGTGATTTCATACCTGAGCAGTGAACACAGGTAATACTGGACTGTAATATATAAAATGTGTGTGATTTGATACCTGAGCAGTTAAAACAGATAATACTGGACTGCAATGTATAAAATTTGTGTGATTTTATACCTGAGCAGTGAACACAGATAATACTGGACTGTAATATATAAAATGTGTGTGATTTGATACCTGAGCAGTGAACACAGGTAATACTGGACTGTAATATATAAAATGTGTGTGATTTGATACCTGAGCAGTGAACACAGGTAATACTGGACTGTAATGTCTAAAATGTGTGTGATTTGATACCTGAGCAGTGAACACAGGTAATACTGGACTGTAATATATAAAATGTGTGTGATTTGATACCTGAGCAGTGAACTCAGGTAATACTGGACTGTAATATATAAAATGTGTGTGATTTGATACCTGAGCAGTGAACACAGGTAATACTGGACTGTAATATATAAAATTTGTGTGATTTGATACCTGAGCAGTGAACACAGGTAATACTGGACTGTAATGCATAAAATGTGTGTGATTTCATACCTGAGCAGTGAACACAGGTAATACTGGACTGTAATATATAAAATGTGTGTGATTTGATACCTGAGCAGTGAACACAAGTAATACTGGACTGTAATGTATAAAATGTGTGTGATTTGATACCTGAGCAGTGAACACAGATAATACTGGACTGTAATATATAAAATGTGTGTGATTTGATACCTGAGCAGTGATCACAGGTAATACTGGACTGTAATATATAAAATTTGTGTGATTTGATACCTGAGCAGTGAACACAGGTAATACTGGACTGTAATGTATAAAATGTGTGTGATTTCATACCTGAGCAGTGAACACAGGTGATACTGGACTGTAATATATAAAATGTGTGTGATTTGATACCTGAGCAGTGAACACAGGTAATACCGGACTGTAATGTATAAAATGTGTGTGATTTTATACCTGAGCAGTGAACACAGGTAATACTGGACTGTAATGTATAAAATGTATGTGATTTGATACCTGAGCAGTGAACACAAGTAATACCGGACTGTAATGTATAAAATGTGTGTGATTTGATACCTGAGCAGTGAACACAGGTAATACTGGACTGTAATATATAAAATGTATGTGATTTGATACCTGAGCAGTGAACACAGGTAATACCGGACTGTAATGTATAAAATGTGTGTGATTTGATACCTGAGCAGTTAACACAGATAATACTGGACTGTAATGTATAAAATGTGTGTGATTTCATATCTGAGCAGTGAACACAGGTAATACTGGACTGTAATATATAAAATGTGTGTGATTTGATACCTGAGCAGTTAAAACAGATAATACTGGACTGTAATATATAAAATGTGTGTGATTTGATACCTGAGCAGTGAACACAGGTAATACTGGATTGTAATGTATAAAATGTGTGTGATTTGATACCTGAGCAGTGAACACAGGTAATACTGGATTGTAATGTATAAAATGTGTGTGATTTGATACCTGAGCAGTGAACACAGGTAATACTGGACTGTAATATATAAAATGTGTGTGATTTCATATCTGAGCAGTGAACACAGGTAATACTGGACTGTAATATATAAAATGTGTGTGATTTGATACCTGAGCAGTGAACACAGGTAATACTGGACTGTAATGTATAAAATGTGTGTGATTTCATACCTGAGCAGTGAACACAGGTAATACTGGACTGTAATATATAAAATGTGTGTGATTTCATATCTGAGCAGTGAACACAGGTAATACTGGACTGTAATATATAAAATTTGTGTGATTTGATACCTGAGCAGTGAACACAGGTAATACTGGACTGTAATATATAAATTGTGTGTGATTTCATACCTGAGCAGTGAACACAGGTAATACTGGACTGTAATATATAAATTGTGTGTGATTTCATACCTGAGCAGTGAACACAGGTAATACTGGACTGTAATATATAAAATGTGTGTGATTTGATACCTGAGCAGTGAACACAGGTAATACTGGACTGTAATATATAAAATGTGTGTGATTTGATACATGAGCAGTGAACACAGGTAATACTGGACTGTAATGTATAAAATGTGTGTGATTTCATACCTGAGCAGTGAACACAGGTAATACTGGACTGTAATATATAAAATGTGTGTGATTTGATACCTGAGCAGTGAACACAGGTAATACTGGACTGTAATATATAAAATGTGTGTGATTTGATACATGAGCAGTGAACACAGGTAATACTGGACTGTAATGTATAACATGTGTGTGATTTCATACCTGTGCAGTGAACACAGGTAATACTGGACTGTAATATATAAAATGTGTGTGATTTGATACCTGAGCAGTGAACACAGGTAATACTGGACTGTAACATATAAAATGTGTGTGATTTCATACCTGAGCAGTGAACACAGGTAATACTGGACTGTAATATATACAATGTGTGTGATTTCATACCTGAGCAGTGAACACAGGTAATACTGGACTGTAATATATAAAATGTGTGTGATTTGATACCTGAGCAGTGAACACAGGTAATACTGGACTGTAATGTATAAAATGTGTGTGAATTGATACCTGAGCAGTGAACACAGGTAATACTGGACTGTAATGTATAAAATGTGTGTGATTTCATACCTGAGCAGTGAACACAGGTAATACTGGACTGTAATATATAAAATGTGTGTGATTTCATACCTGAGCAGTGAACACAGGTAATATTGTTCTGTAATATATAAAATGTGTGTGATTTCATACCTGAGTAGTGATTACAGGTAATACTGGACTGTAATATATAAAATGTGTGTGATTTGATACCTGAGCAGTGAACACAGGTATTACTGGACTGTAATGTATAAAATGTGTGTGATTTGATACCTGAGCAGTGAACACAGGTAATACTGGACTGTAATGTATAAAATGTGTGTGATTTCATACCTGAGCATAGAACACAGGTAATACTGGACTGTAATATATAAAATGTGTGTGATTTGATACCTGAGCAATGAACACATATAATACTGGACTGTAATATATAAAATGGGTGTGATTTCATACCTGAGCAGTGAACACAGGTAATACCGGACTGTAATGTATAAAATGTGTGTGATTTTATACCTGAGCAGTGAACACAGGTAATACTGGACTGTAATGTATAAAATGTATGTGATTTGATACCTGAGCAGTGAACACAAGTAATACCGGACTGTAATGTATAAAATGTGTGTGATTTGATACCTGAGCAGTGAACACAGGTAATACTGGACTGTAATATATAAAATGTATGTGATTTGATACCTGAGCAGTGAACACAGGTAATACCGGACTGTAATGTATAAAATGTGTGTGATTTGATACCTGAGCAGTTAACACAGATAATACTGGACTGTAATGTATAAAATGTGTGTGATTTCATATCTGAGCAGTGAACACAGGTAATACTGGACTGTAATATATAAAATGTGTGTGATTTGATACCTGAGCAGTTAAAACAGATAATACTGGACTGTAATATATAAAATGTGTGTGATTTGATACCTGAGCAGTGAACACAGGTAATACTGGATTGTAATGTATAAAATGTGTGTGATTTGATACCTGAGCAGTGAACACAGGTAATACTGGATTGTAATGTATAAAATGTGTGTGATTTGATACCTGAGCAGTGAACACAGGTAATACTGGACTGTAATATATAAAATGTGTGTGATTTCATATCTGAGCAGTGAACACAGGTAATACTGGACTGTAATATATAAAATGTGTGTGATTTGATACCTGAGCAGTGAACACAGGTAATACTGGACTGTAATGTATAAAATGTGTGTGATTTCATACCTGAGCAGTGAACACAGGTAATACTGGACTGTAATATATAAAATGTGTGTGATTTCATATCTGAGCAGTGAACACAGGTAATACTGGACTGTAATATATAAAATTTGTGTGATTTGATACCTGAGCAGTGAACACAGGTAATACTGGACTGTAATATATAAATTGTGTGTGATTTCATACCTGAGCAGTGAACACAGGTAATACTGGACTGTAATATATAAATTGTGTGTGATTTCATACCTGAGCAGTGAACACAGGTAATACTGGACTGTAATATATAAAATGTGTGTGATTTGATACCTGAGCAGTGAACACAGGTAATACTGGACTGTAATATATAAAATGTGTGTGATTTGATACATGAGCAGTGAACACAGGTAATACTGGACTGTAATGTATAAAATGTGTGTGATTTCATACCTGAGCAGTGAACACAGGTAATACTGGACTGTAATATATAAAATGTGTGTGATTTGATACCTGAGCAGTGAACACAGGTAATACTGGACTGTAATATATAAAATGTGTGTGATTTGATACATGAGCAGTGAACACAGGTAATACTGGACTGTAATGTATAACATGTGTGTGATTTCATACCTGTGCAGTGAACACAGGTAATACTGGACTGTAATATATAAAATGTGTGTGATTTGATACCTGAGCAGTGAACACAGGTAATACTGGACTGTAACATATAAAATGTGTGTGATTTCATACCTGAGCAGTGAACACAGGTAATACTGGACTGTAATATATACAATGTGTGTGATTTCATACCTGAGCAGTGAACACAGGTAATACTGGACTGTAATATATAAAATGTGTGTGATTTGATACCTGAGCAGTGAACACAGGTAATACTGGACTGTAATGTATAAAATGTGTGTGAATTGATACCTGAGCAGTGAACACAGGTAATACTGGACTGTAATGTATAAAATGTGTGTGATTTCATACCTGAGCAGTGAACACAGGTAATACTGGACTGTAATATATAAAATGTGTGTGATTTCATACCTGAGCAGTGAACACAGGTAATATTGTTCTGTAATATATAAAATGTGTGTGATTTCATACCTGAGTAGTGATTACAGGTAATACTGGACTGTAATATATAAAATGTGTGTGATTTGATACCTGAGCAGTGAACACAGGTATTACTGGACTGTAATGTATAAAATGTGTGTGATTTGATACCTGAGCAGTGAACACAGGTAATACTGGACTGTAATGTATAAAATGTGTGTGATTTCATACCTGAGCATAGAACACAGGTAATACTGGACTGTAATATATAAAATGTGTGTGATTTGATACCTGAGCAATGAACACATATAATACTGGACTGTAATATATAAAATGGGTGTGATTTCATACCTGAGCAGTGAACACAGGTAATACCGGACTGTAATGTATAAAATGTGTGTGATTTTATACCTGAGCAGTGAACACAGGTAATACTGGACTGTAATGTATAAAATGTATGTGATTTGATACCTGAGCAGTGAACACAAGTAATACCGGACTGTAATGTATAAAATGTGTGTGATTTGATACCTGAGCAGTGAACACAGGTAATACTGGACTGTAATATATAAAATGTATGTGATTTGATACCTGAGCAGTGAACACAGGTAATACCGGACTGTAATGTATAAAATGTGTGTGATTTGATACCTGAGCAGTTAACACAGATAATACTGGACTGTAATGTATAAAATGTGTGTGATTTCATATCTGAGCAGTGAACACAGGTAATACTGGACTGTAATATATAAAATGTGTGTGATTTGATACCTGAGCAGTTAAAACAGATAATACTGGACTGTAATATATAAAATGTGTGTGATTTGATACCTGAGCAGTGAACACAGGTAATACTGGATTGTAATGTATAAAATGTGTGTGATTTGATACCTGAGCAGTGAACACAGGTAATACTGGATTGTAATGTATAAAATGTGTGTGATTTGATACCTGAGCAGTGAACACAGGTAATACTGGACTGTAATATATAAAATGTGTGTGATTTCATATCTGAGCAGTGAACACAGGTAATACTGGACTGTAATATATAAAATGTGTGTGATTTGATACCTGAGCAGTGAACACAGGTAATACTGGACTGTAATGTATAAAATGTGTGTGATTTCATACCTGAGCAGTGAACACAGGTAATACTGGACTGTAATATATAAAATGTGTGTGATTTCATATCTGAGCAGTGAACACAGGTAATACTGGACTGTAATATATAAAATTTGTGTGATTTCATACCTGAGCAGTGAACACAGGTAATACTGGACTGTAATATATAAATTGTGTGTGATTTCATACCTGAGCAGTGAACACAGGTAATACTGGACTGTAATATATAAATTGTGTGTGATTTCATACCTGAGCAGTGAACACAGGTAATACTGGACTGTAATATATAAAATGTGTGTGATTTGATACCTGAGCAGTGAACACAGGTAATACTGGACTGTAATATATAAAATGTGTGTGATTTGATACATGAGCAGTGAACACAGGTAATACTGGACTGTAATGTATAAAATGTGTGTGATTTCATACCTGAGCAGTGAACACAGGTAATACTGGACTGTAATATATAAAATGTGTGTGATTTGATACCTGAGCAGTGAACACAGGTAATACTGGACTGTAATATATAAAATGTGTGTGATTTGATACATGAGCAGTGAACACAGGTAATACTGGACTGTAATGTATAACATGTGTGTGATTTCATACCTGTGCAGTGAACACAGGTAATACTGGACTGTAATATATAAAATGTGTGTGATTTGATACCTGAGCAGTGAACACAGGTAATACTGGACTGTAACATATAAAATGTGTGTGATTTCATACCTGAGCAGTGAACACAGGTAATACTGGACTGTAATATATACAATGTGTGTGATTTCATACCTGAGCAGTGAACACAGGTAATACTGGACTGTAATATATAAAATGTGTGTGATTTGATACCTGAGCAGTGAACACAGGTAATACTGGACTGTAATGTATAAAATGTGTGTGAATTGATACCTGAGCAGTGAACACAGGTAATACTGGACTGTAATGTATAAAATGTGTGTGATTTCATACCTGAGCAGTGAACACAGGTAATACTGGACTGTAATATATAAAATGTGTGTGATTTCATACCTGAGCAGTGAACACAGGTAATATTGTTCTGTAATATATAAAATGTGTGTGATTTGATACCTGAGTAGTGATTACAGGTAATACTGGACTGTAATATATAAAATGTGTGTGATTTGATACCTGAGCAGTGAACACAGGTATTACTGGACTGTAATGTATAAAATGTGTGTGATTTGATACCTGAGCAGTGAACACAGGTAATACTGGACTGTAATGTATAAAATGTGTGTGATTTCATACCTGAGCATAGAACACAGGTAATACTGGACTGTAATATATAAAATGTGTGTGATTTGATACCTGAGCAATGAACACATATAATACTGGACTGTAATATATAAAATGGGTGTGATTTCATACCTGAGCAGTGAACACAGGTAATACTGGACTGTAATGTATAAAATATGTGTGATTTCATACCTGAGCAGTGAACACAGGTAATACTGGACTGTAATATATAAAATGTGTGTGATTTGATACCTGAGCAGTGAATACAGGTAATACTGGACTGTCATATATAAAATGTGTGTGATTTGATACCTGAGCAGTGAACACAGGTAATACTGGACTGTAACATATAAAATGTGTGTGATTTCATACCTGAGCAGTGAACACAGGTAATACTGGACTGTAATATATAAAATGTGTGTGATTTGATACTTGAGCAGTGAACACAGGTAATACTGGACTGTAATATATAAAATGTGTGTGATTTGATACCTGAGCAGTGAACACAGGTAATACTGGACTGTAATGTATAAAATGTGTGTGATTTGATACCTGAGCAGTGAACACAGGTAATACTGGACTGTAATATATAAAATGTGTGTGATTTGATACCTGAGCAGTGAACACAGGTATACTGGACTGTAATATATAAAATTTGTGTGATTTGATACCTGAGCAGTGAACACAGGTAATACTGGACTGTGATGTATAAAATGTGTGTGATTTCATACCTGAGCAGTGAACACAGGTAATACTGGACTGTAATATATAAAATGTATGTGATTTGATACCTGAGCAGTTAACACAGATAATACTGGACTGTAATGTGTAAAATGTGTGTGATTTCATACCTGAGCTGTGAACACAGGTAATACTGGACTGTAATATATAAAATGTGTGTGATTTGATACCTGAGCAGTTAAAACAGATAATACTGGACTGCAATGTATAAAATTTGTGTGATTTTATACCTGAGCAGTGAAAACAGATAATACTGGACTGTAATATATAAAATGTGTGTGATTTGATACCTGAGCAGTGAACACAGGTAATACTGGACTGTAATGTATAAAATGTGTGTGATTTGATACCTGAGCAGTGAACACAGGTAATACTGGACTGTAATATATAAAATGTGTGTGATTTGATACCTGAGCAGTGAACTCAGGTAATACTGGACTGTAATATAAAAAATGTGTGTGATTTGATACCTGAGCAGTGAACACAGGTAATACTGGACTGTAATATATAAAATTCGTGTGATTTGATACTTGAGCAGTGAACACAGGTAATACTGGACTGTAATGCATAAAATGTGTGTGATTTCATACCTGAGCAGTGAACACAGGTAATACTGGACTGTAATATATAAAATGTGTGTGATTTGATACCTGAGCAATGAACACAGGTAATACTGGACTGTAATGTATAAAATGTGTGTGATTTGATACCTGAGCAGTGAACACAGGTAATACTGGACTGTAATATATAAAATGTGTGTGATTTGATACCTGAGCAGTGAACACAGGTAATACTGGACTGTAATATATAAAATTTGTGTGATTTGATACCTGAGCAGTGAACACAGGTAATACTGGACTGTAATGTATAAAATGTGTGTGATTTCATACCTGAGCAGTGAACACAGGTGATACTGGACTGTAATATATAAAATGTGTGTGATTTGATACCTGAGCAGTGAACTCAGGTAATACTGGACTGAAATATATAAAATGTGTGTGATTTGATACCTGAGCAGTGAACACAGGTAATACTGGACTGTAATATATAAAATTCGTGTGATTTGATACCTGAGCAGTGAACACAGGTAATACTGGACTGTAATGCATAAAATGTGTGTGATTTCATACCTGAGCAGTGAACACAGGTAATACTGGACTGTAATATATAAAATGTATGTGATTTGATACCTGAGCAGTGAACACAGGTAATACCGGACTGTAATGTATAAAATGTGTGTGATTTGATACCTGAGTAGTTAACACAGATAATACTGGACTGTAATGTGTAAAATGTGTGTGATTTCATACCTGAGCAGTGAACACAGGTAATACTGGACTGTAATATAAAATGTGTGTGATTTGATACCTGAGCAGTTAAAACAGATAATACTGGACTGCAATGTATAAAATTTGTGTGATTTTATACCTGAGCAGTGAACACAGATAATACTGGACTGTAATATATAAAATGTGTGTGATTTGATACCTGAGCAGTGAACACAGGTAATACTGGACTGTAATATATAAAATGTGTGTGATTTGATACCTGAGCAGTGAACACAGGTAATACTGGACTGTAATGTATAAAATGTGTGTGATTTGATACCTGAGCAGTGAACACAGGTAATACTGGACTGTAATATATAAAATGTGTGTGATTTGATACCTGAGCAGTGAACACAGGTAATACTGGACTGTAATATATAAAATGTGTGTGATTTGATACCTGAGCAGTGAACACAGGTAATACTGGACTGTAATATATAAAATTCGTGTAATTTGATACCTGAGCAGTGAACACAGGTAATACTGGACTGTAATGCATAAAATGTGTGTGATTTCATACCTGAGCAGTGAACACAGGTAATACTGGACTGTAATATATAAAATGTGTGTGATTTGATACCTGAGCAGTGAACACAAGTAATACTGGACTGTAATGTATAAAATGTGTGTGATTTGATACCTGAGCAGTGAACACAGGTAATACTGGACTGTAATATATAAAATGTGTGTGATTTGATACCTGAGCAGTGAACACAGGTAATACTGGACTGTAATATATAAAATTTGTGTGGTTTGATACCTGAGCAGTGAACACAGGTAATACTGGACTGTAATATATAAAATGTGTGTGATTTCATATCTGAGCAGTGAACACAGGTAATACTGGACTGTAATATATAAAATGTGTGTGATTTGATACCTGAGCAGTGAACACAGGTAATACTGGACTGTAATGTATAAAATGTGTGTGATTTCATACCTGAGCAGTGAACACAGGTAATACTGGACTGTAATATATAAAATGTGTGTGATTTCATATCTGAGCAGTGAACACAGGTAATACTGGACTGTAATATATAAAATGTGTGTGATTTGATACCTGAGCAGTGAACACAGGTAATACTGGACTGTAATATATAAATTGTGTGTGATTTCATACCTGAGCAGTGAACACAGGTAATACTGGACTGTAATATATAAATTGTGTGTGATTTCATACCTGAGCAGTGAACACAGGTAATACTGGACTGTAATATATAAAATGTGTGTGATTTGATACATGAGCAGTGAACACAGGTAATACTGGACTGTAATGTATAAAATGTGTGTGATTTCATACCTGAGCAGTGAACACAGGTAATACTGGACTGTAATATATAAAATGTGTGTGATTTGATACCTGAGCAGTGAACACAGGTAATACTGGACTGTATATATAAAATGTGTGTGATTTGATACATGAGCAGTGAACACAGGTAATACTGGACTGTAATGTATAAAATGTGTGTGATTTCATACCTGTGCAGTGAACACAGGTAATACTGGACTGTAATATATAAAATGTGTGTGATTTGATACCTGAGCAGTGAACACAGGTAATACTGGACTGTAACATATAAAATGTGTGTGATTTCATACCTGAGCAGTGAACACAGGTAATACTGGACTGTAATATATACAATGTGTGTGATTTCATACCTGAGCAGTGAACACAGGTAATACTGGACTGTAATGTATAAAATGTGTGTGAATTGATACCTGAGCAGTGAACACAGGTAATACTGGACTGTAATGTATAAAATCTGTGTGATTTCATACCTGAGCAGTGAACACAGGTAATACTGGACTGTAATATATAAAATGTGTGTGATTTGATACCTGAGCAGTGAACACAGGTAATACTGGACTGTAATGTATAAAATGTGTGTGAATTGATACCTGAGCAGTGAACACAGGTAATACTGGACTGTAATGTATAAAAATCTGTGTGATTTCATACCTGAGCAGTGAACACAGGTAATACTGGACTGTAATATATAAAATGTGTGTGATTTCATACCTGAGCAGTGAACACAGGTAATATTGTTCTGTAATATATAAAATGTGTGTGATTTGATACCTGAGTAGTGAACACAGGTAATACTGGACTGTAATATATAAAATGTGTGTGATTTGATACCTGAGCAGTGAACACAGGTATTACTGGACTGTAATGTATAAAATGTGTGTGATTTGATACCTGAGCAGTGAACACAGGTAATACTGGACTGTAATGTATAAAATGTGTGTGATTTCATACCTGAGCATAGAACACAGGTAATACTGGACTGTAATATATAAAATGTGTGTGATTTGATACCTGAGCAATGAACACATATAATACTGGACTGTAAAATATAAAATGGGTGTGATTTCATACCTGAGCAGTGAACACAGGTAATACTGGACTGTAATGTATAAAATATGTGTGATTTCATACCTGAGCAGTGAACACAGGTAATACTGGACTGTAATATATAAAATGTGTGTGATTTGATACCTGAGCAGTGAATACAGGTAATACTGGACTGTAATATATAAAATGTGTGTGATTTGATACCTGAGCAGTGAACACAGGTAATACTGGACTGTAACATATAAAATGTGTGTGATTTCATACCTGAGCAGTGAACACAGGTAATACTGGACTGTAATATATAAAATGTGTGTGATTTGATACTTGAGCAGTGAACACAGGTAATACTGGACTGTAATATATAAAATGTGTGTGATTTGATACCTGAGCAGTGAACACAGGTAATACTGGACTGTAATGTATAAAATGTGTGTGATTTGATACCTGAGCAGTGAACACAGGTAATACTGGACTGTAATATATAAAATGTGTGTGATTTGATACCTGAGCAGTGAACACAGGTAATACTGGACTGTAATATATAAAATTTGTGTGATTTGATACCTGAGCAGTGAACACAGGTAATACTCGACTGTGATGTATAAAATGTGTGTGATTTCATACCTGAGCAGTGAACACAGGTAATACTGGACTGTAATATATAAAATGTATGTGATTTGATACCTGAGCAGTTAACACAGATAATACTGGACTGTAATGTGTAAAATGTGTGTGATTTCATACCTGAGCTGTGAACACAGGTAATACTGGACTGTAATATATAAAATGTGTGTGATTTGATACCTGAGCAGTTAAAACAGATAATACTGGACTGCAATGTATAAAATTTGTGTGATTTTATACCTGAGCAGTGAAAACAGATAATACTGGACTGTAATATATAAAATGTGTGTGATTTGATACCTGAGCAGTGAACACAGGTAATACTGGACTGTAATGTATAAAATGTGTGTGATTTGATACCTGAGCAGTGAACACAGGTAATACTGGACTGTAATATATAAAATGTGTGTGATTTGATACCTGAGCAGTGAACTCAGGTAATACTGGACTGTAATATAAAAAATGTGTGTGATTTGATACCTGAGCAGTGAACACAGGTAATACTGGACTGTAATATATAAAATTCGTGTGATTTGATACTTAAGCAGTGAACACAGGTAATACTGGACTGTAATGCATAAAATGTGTGTGATTTCATACCTGAGCAGTGAAACACAGGTAATACTGGACTGTAATATATAAAATGTGTGTGATTTGATACCTGAGCAATGAACACAGGTAATACTGGACTGTAATGTATAAAATGTGTGTGATTTGATACCTGAGCAGTGAACACAGGTAATACTGGACTGTAATATATAAAATGTGTGTGATTTGATACCTGAGCAGTGAACACAGGTAATACTGGACTGTAATATATAAAATTTGTGTGATTTGATACCTGAGCAGTGAACACAGATAATACTGGACTGTAATGTATAAAATGTGTGTGATTTCATACCTGAGCAGTGAACACAGGTGATACTGGACTGTAATATATAAAATGTGTGTGATTTGATACCTGAGCAGTGAACTCAGGTAATACTGGACTGAAATATATAAAATGTGTGTGATTTGATACCTGAGCAGTGAACACAGGTAATACTGGACTGTAATATATAAAATTCGTGTGATTTGATACCTGAGCAGTGAACACAGGTAATACTGGACTGTAATGCATAAAATGTGTGTGATTTCATACCTGAGCAGTGAACACAGGTAATACTGGACTGTAATATATAAAATGTATGTGATTTGATACCTGAGCAGTGAACACAGGTAATACCGGACTGTAATGTATAAAATGTGTGTGATTTGATACCTGAGCAGTTAACACAGATAATACTGGACTGTAATGTTTAAAATGTGTGTGATTTCATACCTGAGCAGTGAACACAGGTTGTAATATATAAAATGTGTGTGATTTGATACCTGAGCAGTTAAAACAGATAATACTGGACTGCAATGTATAAAATTTGTGTGATTTTATACCTGAGCAGTGAACACAGATAATACTGGACTGTAATATATAAAATGTGTGTGATTTGATACCTGAGCAGTGAACACAGGTAATACTGGACTGTAATATATAAAATGTGTGTGATTTGATACCTGAGCAGTGAACACAGGTAATACTGGACTGTAATATATAAAATGTGTGTGATTTGATACCTGAGCAGTGAACACAGGTAATACTGGACTGTAATGTATAAAATGTGTGTGATTTCATACCTGAGCAGTGAACACAGGTAATACTGGACTGTAATATATAAAATGTATGTGATTTGATACTGAGCAGTTAACACAGATAATACTGGACTGTAATGTGTAAAATGTGTGTGATTTCATACCTGAGCTGTGAACACAGGTAATACTGGACTGTAATATATAAAATGTGTGTGATTTGATACCTGAGCAGTTAAAACAGATAATACTGGACTGCAATGTATAAAATTTGTGTGATTTTATACCTGAGCAGTGAAAACAGATAATACTGGACTGTAATATATAAAATGTGTGTGATTTGATACCTGAGCAGTGAACACAGGTAATACTGGACTGTAATGTATAAAATGTGTGTGATTTGATACCTGAGCAGTGAACACAGGTAATACTGGACTGTAATATATAAAATGTGTGTGATTTGATACCTGAGCAGTGAACTCAGGTAATACTGGACTGTAATATATAAAATGTGTGTGATTTGATACCTGAGCAGTGAACACAGGTAATACTGGACTGTAATATATAAAATTCGTGTGATTTGATACTTGAGCAGTGAACACAGGTAATACTGGACTGTAATGCATAAAATGTGTGTGATTTCATACCTGAGCAGTGAACACAGGTAATACTGGACTGTAATATATAAAATGTGTGTGATTTGATACCTGAGCAATGAACACAGGTAATACTGGACTGTAATGTATAAAATGTGTGTGATTTGATACCTGAGCAGTGAACACAGGTAATACTGGACTGTAATATATAAAATGTGTGTGATTTGATACCTGAGCAGTGAACACAGGTAATACTGGACTGTAATATATAAAATGTGTGTGATTTGATACCTGAGCAGTGAACACAGGTAATACTGGACTGTAATGTATAAAATGTGTGTGATTTCATACCTGAGCAGTGAACACAGGTGATACTGGACTGTAATATATAAAATGTGTGTGATTTGATACCTGAGCAGTGAACTCAGGTAATACTGGACTGAAATATATAAAATGTGTGTGATTTGATACCTGAGCAGTGAACACAGGTAATACTGGACTGTAATATATAAAATTCGTGTGATTTGATACCTGAGCAGTGAACACAGGTAATACTGGACTGTAATGCATAAAATGTGTGTGATTTCATACCTGAGCAGTGAACACAGGTAATACTGGACTGTAATATATAAAATGTATGTGATTTGATACCTGAGCAGTTAACACAGATAATACTGGACTGTAATGTGTAAAATGTGTGTGATTTCATACCTGAGCTGTGAACACAGGTAATACTGGACTGTAATATATAAAATGTGTGTGATTTGATACCTGAGCAGTTAAAACAGATAATACTGGACTGCAATGTATAAAATTTGTGTGATTTTATACCTGAGCAGTGAAAACAGATAATACTGGACTGTAATATATAAAATGTGTGTGATTTGATACCTGAGCAGTGAACACAGGTAATACTGGACTGTAATGTATAAAATGTGTGTGATTTGATACCTGAGCAGTGAACACAGGTAATACTGGACTGTAATATATAAAATGTGTGTGATTTGATACCTGAGCAGTGAACTCAGGTAATACTGGACTGTAATATATAAAATGTGTGTGATTTGATACCTGAGCAGTGAACACAGGTAATATTGGACTGTAATATATAAAATTCGTGTGATTTGATACTTGAGCAGTGAACACAGGTAATACTGGACTGTAATGCATAAAATGTGTGTGATTTCATACCTGAGCAGTGAACACAGGTAATACTGGACTGTAATATATAAAATGTGTGTGATTTGATACCTGAGCAATGAACACAGGTAATACTGGACTGTAATGTATAAAATGTGTGTGATTTGATACCTGAGCAGTGAACACAGGTAATACTGGACTGTAATATATAAAATGTGTGTGATTTGATACCTGAGCAGTGAACACAGGTAATACTGGACTGTAATATATAAAATGTGTGTGATTTGATACCTGAGCAGTGAACACAGGTAATACTGGACTGTAATGTATAAAATGTGTGTGATTTCATACCTGAGCAGTGAACACAGGTGATACTGGACTGTAATATATAAAATGTGTGTGATTTGATACCTGAGCAGTGAACTCAGGTAATACTGGACTGAAATATATAAAATGTGTGTGATTTGATACCTGAGCAGTGAACACAGGTAATACTGGACTGTAATATATAAAATTCGTGTGATTTGATACCTGAGCAGTGAACACAGGTAATACTGGACTGTAATGCATAAAATGTGTGTGATTTCATACCTGAGCAGTGAACACAGGTAATACTGGACTGTAATATATAAAATGTATGTGATTTGATACCTGAGCAGTGAACACAGGTAATACCGGACTGTAATGTATAAAATGTGTGTGATTTGATACCTGAGCAGTTAACACAGATAATACTGGACTGTAATGTGTAAAATCTGTGTGATTTCATACCTGAGCAGTGAACACAGGTAATACTGGACTGTAATATATAAAATGTGTGTGATTTGATACCTGAGCAGTTAAAACAGATAATACTGGACTGCAATGTATAAAATTTGTGTGATTTTATACCTGAGCAGTGAACACAGATAATACTGGACTGTAATATATAAAATGTGTGTGATTTGATACCTGAGCAGTGAACACAGGTAATACTGGACTGTAATATATAAAATGTGTGTGATTTGATACCTGAGCAGTGAACACAGGTAATACTGGACTGTAATGTATAAAATGTGTGTGATTTGATACCTGAGCAGTGAACACAGGTAATACTGGACTGTAATATATAAAATGTGTGTGATTTGATACCTGAGCAGTGAACACAGGTAATACTGGACTGTAATATATAAAATGTGTGTGATTTGATACCTGAGCAGTGAACACAGGTAATACTGGACTGTAATATATAAAATTCGTGTGATTTGATACCTGAGCAGTGAACACAGGTAATACTGGACTGTAATGCATAAAATGTGTGTGATTTCATACCTGAGCAGTGAACACAGGTAATACTGGACTGTAATATATAAAATGTGTGTGATTTGATACCTGAGCAGTGAACACAAGTAATACTGGACTGTAATGTATAAAATGTGTGTGATTTGATACCTGAGCAGTGAACACAGGTAATACTGGACTGTAATATATAAAATGTGTGTGATTTGATACCTGAGCAGTGAACACAGGTAATACTGGACTGTAATATATAAAATTTGTGTGG
>JARGYO010002569.1:0-107340 GCA_029206835.1 Rana muscosa | reverse complement strand
TGTACTCAGAGTCTCTGCGTGAGACATGGGTAACGAACGTGGAGAATGACATGTGAACAAGACCTGGAGTGTGCCAAAGGTCACGTGGTCAGTATGCCTAAAAGGGGCCAAAAAGAGGACACTAGAGTGAGTATTAACAGATTTTATTGCCGTAACAAAACATCAATCAGTCAGTCAGATGCATGAACGCACGAGCCATCTCCACCTGAGGATCCGGTATGTATCTGCTGAAACAAGTTGAATTCCACCTCCCCAACTTCCTGATGACATGAGCAGGGATCCCCTGGCGTGAAGCCGCAGAGGCCGCCCCAATCCTAAATGAGTGCCCCGACAGACTAGCCGGGTTCAAACCCAGGTTGGACCACAACGTGCGGCAGTGTTTGGAGAACTGTGATGCTGTGAGGGGAGCCACCGGGAAAGGAAGCAAGGGACTGTCCCTGGGTTTGTCGCCGATCAGCGCCATGAGCTGATCCAACACCAACACCGGGCACCACGCACCGCCGGTCTTGAAAAACGAAACATCCGTGCCAGCCCCGAACTGCTGAGTCTTGCAGGCTGATAGGTGTAAAATGTAACGGTTCGGATGCCTGACCAGTTGTCCTCCCGTGAGGGTCCGGGAACCAGGCCCGGAACGGGAAAACTCACCTGGCCTGAGGAACCCAAAGAAAGCCAGGTAAATGGCAGCCTTGAGCACCATGCTGAGAAGCCTCCCAAAAGGCAGTGCATCCAGCAAACCAGACATACTCCGGAAAATATGCCCCGTGACCGGGAGTCTGCAGATGGTGGTCGGAGGACAACTCCTCCGGATGCCCCTCAAAACAGCCTTGATGGCATGGGCAGAGAAAATGGAAAGCCGATTTGGATCCTGCAAGGACAAATGGTGCTGAACCCCGGCAAGATATGTTTTGATGGTGCCATGAGACAACCTGAGTTTGGTATGACAGTAAGCAACAAAAGCCAACAAGTAACGGACATCAGGGCAGTTATCACACGGGTGCTGTGCCTGGAAAACCTGAAAGGACTTCCAAGCTGAGGTGTAAGCCTTCCTAGTGTTGACCGACAATGAAGCCCCGACTAAGGCTGCCGCCTCCAGCCAATGGGAGTTTAATCCAGCATCAGAAGGGAAGCCTGCGGGGACGGCGTGGCACATGCGTCGGCATTCGGGACCTGCTGGTAAAATGACGGAAAGTTAAGCCGGGACAGCGCATCAGCCGCCACATTGTCCACCCCACTGATGAACTTACACTGGATGTGAAAATGATATTGCAGGGATAACCAAATTAACCTACGAACGAAAGACATGATGACCAAGGACCGTGATCTGCCTTTGGTGATAATCTCCACGGCTGCTTGATTGTCCGTGGAGAAAACCACCGTCTGCCCTGACCACGAACTACCCCAAACCCAAGCTGCAGCCACTATGGGAAAAATTTCAAATAAGGCAGATGAATCCGTGAAACCTGGGATGGCCAACATGTCATCTGGCCAAGGCCCTGCCAACCAGTGGGTGCCAAAAATGGCCGCATAGCCCACAGTGGCTGCCGCGTCAGTTCCAACCTGAGGGGAGGAACTGGACTCCGCCGGAATGAACATGGTGACCCCATTCCAACACCGGAGGTACTCGTCCCACATGCAAAGGTCAGCCAACGCCGCAGCATCCAGCTTGACCCGTGAATCTGAATCCGGGGCTGCTGGCAACAATGCCAATAACCTGGAAATGAAGGATCTCCCCTGCGGAATGATCCGCATGGCGAAATTCAACATGCCCAAGAGAGACAACAATTCCACCCTGGTACAGACCTGCGAGACTGAAAAGGCATGGATACACTCCCTGATCCTGGTGAGTTTGTCTGCCGGAAGCTTGGCCAGCAAGGACTCGGTGTCCAGGACAATCCCCAAAAAGGTGAGTGCTGATGTCGGGCCCTCCAACTTCTTGGTTGCCAGAGGCACGTTGAGTGCTGAAAAAACCGCCAGCAACTTCTGCAAATCAGTGGGGATTTGCTGAGGACTCTCAATGAGGAGGAAGTCATCCAGATAATGAATGACCTCATGACAATGCTCTACATGGATGAGAATCCATTCAAGAGCTTGGGCAAAAACATCAAACAACCATGGACTACTCTTGGACCCGAAAGTGAGTCTGGTGGCAAAATAGTACAAACCTCTCCACTTTACCCCATGCCACTGCCAGAGTGACGGCATGATCGGGAGGAGTTTGAAAGCATCAGCTACAAGAAGGGTCCGGCCGTGGGAGTAAGGAGAAGGAGGGAGGGTTTAAATACCCCCCGACTCCTCCTACAAACTCAGGCCAGCCTACGGCCGGCCTTCCCATTTGTTGAAAGGGAGGCGTCCTTTAAATGGTTGCAGACTCTTTTTTTGGATGCTAGAATGGAGGAGGTTTTTGTTCTCCGATGAAAAGATCATGCAAGCAGCACTGTGGGTTGGATGGTCTCAGGTTTCTAGGATCGCTGACTGGATTTCTCAATGTCTTGTTCCTGTGGAAGCCGATGGGAACTTTGAGAAAAGAGTGAATGTTTTATGTTGTGTTTCATGTAAATAACATTTTTGAATGTGCTGTTTAGTTGGCCAAAGGGTCCGAGTTGCAGTAGCCTAAAGTGTGTGTCTATGGTTAAGTGTGAATCTCAAATGTGTAGTCTGTCTTTGTGGAGAAAATGTTGTTTTTCTCCACAAAGACACTACAGCCCCACCGGACTCACCGTACAACCCCACCGGACTCACCGTACAACCCCACCGGACTCACCGTACAGCCACACCGTACAGCCCCACCGGACTCACCGTACAACCCCACCGGACTCACCGTACAACCCCACCGGACTCACCGTACAACCCCACCGGACTCACCGTACAACCCCACCGGACTCACCGTACAGCCACACCGTACAGCCCCACCGGACTCACCGTACAGCCCCACCGGACTCACCGTACAGCCCCACCGGACTCACCGTACAGCCACACCGGACTCACCGTACAGCCACACCGGACTCACCGTACAGCCACACCGGACTCACCGTACAGCCACACCGGACTCACCGTACAGCCACACCGGACTCACCGTACAGCCACACCGGACTCACCGTACAGCCACACCGTACAGCCCCACCGGACTCACCGTACAGCCCCACCGGACTCACCGTACAGCCCCACCGGACTCACCGTACAGCCCCACCGGACTCACCGTACAGCCCCACCGGACTCACCGTACAGCCCCACCGGACTCACCGTACAGCCACACCGGACTCACCGTACAGCCCCACCGGACTCACCGCACGACCACACCGGACTCACCGCACGACCACACCGGACTCACCGTACAGCCACACCGGACTCACCGTACAGCCACACCGGACTCACCGTACAGCCACACCGGACTCACCGTACAGCCACACCGGACTCACCGTACAGCCCCACCGGACTCACCGTACAGCCCCACCGGACTCACCGTACAACCACACCGGACTCACCGTACAACCACACCGGACTCACCGTACAACCACACCGGACTCACCGTACAGCCACACCGGACTCACCGTACAGCCACACCGGACTCACCGTACAGCCACACCGGACTCACCGTACAGCCACACCGGACTCACCGTACAGCCACACCGGACTCACCGTACAGCCACACCGGACTCACCGTACAGCCACACCGGACTCACCGTACAGCCACACCGTACAGCCCCACCGGACTCACCGTACAGCCCCACCGGACTCACCGTACAGCCCCACCGGACTCACCGTACAGCCCCACCGGACTCACCGTACAGCCCCACCGGACTCACCGTACAGCCCCACCGGACTCACCGTACAGCCACACCGGACTCACCGTACAGCCACACCGGACTCACCGCACGACCACACCGGACTCACCGCACGACCACACCGGACTCACCGTACAGCCACACCGGACTCACCGTACAGCCACACCGGACTCACCGTACAGCCACACCGGACTCACCGTACAGCCACACCGGACTCACCGTACAGCCACACCGGACTCACCGTACAGCCCCACCGGACTCACCGTACAGCCCCACCGGACTCACCGTACAACCACACCGGACTCACCGTACAACCACACCGGACTCACCGTACAGCCACACCGGACTCACCGTACAGCCACACCGGACTCACCGTACAGCCACACCGGACTCACCGTACAGCCACACCGGACTCACCGTACAGCCCCACCGGACTCACCGTACAGCCCCACCGGACTCACCGTACAACCACACCGGACTCACCGTACAACCACACCGGACTCACCGTACAGCCCCACCGGACTCACCGTACAACCACACCGGACTCACCGTACAGCCCCACCGGACTCACCGTACAGCCCCACCGGACTCACCGTACAGCCCCACCGGACTCACCGTACAGCCACACCGGACTCACCGTACAACCCCACCGGACTCACCGTACAGCCACACCGGACTCACCGTACAGCCCCACCTGACTCACCGTACAGCCCCACCGGACTCACCGTACAGCCACACCGGACTCACCGTACAGCCACACCGGACTCACCGTACAGCCCCACCGGACTCACCGTACAGCCCCACCGGACTCACCGTACAGCCACACCGGACTCACCGTACAACCCCACCGGACTCACCGTACAACCCCACCGGACTCACCGTACAGCCCCACCGGACTCACCGTACAGCCCCACCGGACTCACCGTACAGCCACACCGTACAGCCCCACCGGACTCACCGTACAGCCCCACCGGACTCACCGTACAGCCACACCGGACTCACCGTACAACCCCACCGGACTCACCGTACAGCCACACCGGACTCACCGTACAGCCACACCGGACTCACCGTACAGCCACACCGGACTCACCGTACAGCCACACCGGACTCACCGTACAGCCACACCGGACTCACCGTACAGCCACACCGGACTCACCGTACAGCCACACCGGACTCACCGTACAGCCACACCGGACTCACCGTACAGCCACACCGGACTCACCGTACAGCCCCACCGGACTCACCGTACAGCCACACCGGACTCACCGTACAGCCACACCGGACTCACCGTACAGCCACACCGGACTCACCGTACAGCCACACCGGACTCACCGTACAGCCACACCGGACTCACCGTACAGCCCCACCGGACTCACCGTACAGCCCCACCGGACTCACCGTACAGCCACACCGTACAGCCCCACCGGACTCACCGTACAGCCCCACCGGACTCACCGTACAGCCCCACCGGACTCACCGTACAGCCCCACCGGACTCACCGTACAGCCCCACCGGACTCACCGTACAGCCCCACCGGACTCACCGTACAGCCACACCGGACTCAACGTACGACCACACCGGACTCAACGTACGACCACACCGGACTCACCGTACAGCCACACCGGACTCACCGTACAGCCACACCGGACTCACCGTACAGCCACACCGGACTCACCGTACAGCCACACCGGACTCACCGTACAGCCACACCGGACTCACCGTACAGCCCCACCGGACTCACCGTACAACCACACCGGACTCACCGTACAACCACACCGGACTCACCGTACAACCACACCGGACTCACCGTACAACCACACCGGACTCACCGTACAACCACACCGGACTCACCGTACAGCCACACCGGACTCACCGTACAGCCACACCGGACTCACCGTACAGCCACACCGGACTCACCGTACAGCCACACCGGACTCACCGTACAGCCACACCGGACTCACCGTACAGCCACACCGGACTCACCGTACAGCCCCACCGGACTCACCGTACAGCCCCACCGGACTCACCGTACAGCCCCACCGGACTCACCGTACAACCACACCGGACTCACCGTACAACCACACCGGACTCACCGTACAACCACACCGGACTCACCGTACAGCCCCACCGGACTCACCGTACAACCACACCGGACTCACCGTACAGCCCCACCGGACTCACCGTACAGCCCCACCGGACTCACCGTACAGCCACACCGGACTCACCGTACAACCCCACCGGACTCACCGTACAGCCACACCGGACTCACCGTACAGCCCCACCTGACTCACCGTACAGCCCCACCGGACTCACCGTACAGCCCCACCGGACTCACCGTACAGCCACACCGGACTCACCGTACAGCCCCACCGGACTCACCGTACAGCCACACCGGACTCACCGTACAGCCACACCGGACTCACCGTACAGCCACACCGGACTCACCGTACAGCCCCACCGGACTCACCGTACAGCCCCACCAGACTCACCGCACAACCACACCGGACTCACCGTACGACCACACCGGACTCACCGTACAGCCACACCGGACTCACCGTACAGCCACACCGGACTCACCGTACAGCCACACCGGACTCACCGTACAGCCACACCGGACTCACCGTACAGCCACACCGGACTCACCGTACAGCCCCACCGGACTCACCGTACAGCCCCACCGGACTCACCGTACAACCACACCGGACTCACCGTACAACCACACCGGACTCACCGTACAGCCCCACCGGACTCACCGTACAACCACACCGGACTCACCGTACAGCCCCACCGGACTCACCGTACAGCCCCACCGGACTCACCGTACAGCCACACCGGACTCACCGTACAACCCCACCGGACTCACCGTACAGCCACACCGGACTCACCGTACAGCCCCACCTGACTCACCGTACAGCCCCACCGGACTCACCGTACAGCCACACCGGACTCACCGTACAACCCCACCGGACTCACCGTACAGCCACACCGGACTCACCGTACAGCCCCACCGGACTCACCGTACAACCACACCGGACTCACCGTACAGCCCCACCGGACTCACCGTACAACCACACCGGACTCACCGTACAGCCCCACCGGACACACCGTACAGCCCCACCGGACACACCGTACAGCCCCACCGGACACACCGTACAACCACACCGGACTCACCGTACAGCCCCACCGGACTCACCGTACAGCCACACCGGACTCACCGTACAGCCACACCGGACTCACCGTACAGCCACACCGGACTCACCGTACAGCCCCACCGGACTCACCGTACAGCCCCACCGGACTCACCGTACAACCACACCGGACTCACCGTACAACCACACCGGACTCAGTATTTCATCTTATCTCGGATCCAGCCAGGTTGTCTACACTATGATTAGAACACGGACATTGGACTGTGTGCAGCCACGCATGCCCTGTGTCTTATGTGATTGGATGTACAGGTTACCCCGCCCCGTGTCTCATGTGATTGGATGTACAGGTTACCCCGCCCCGTGTCTCATGTGATTGGATGTACAGGTTACCCCGCCCTGTGCCTCATGTGATTGGATGTACTGAGGTGTCTTGGATCACGCTGGTACCGGGCAAGGGAAGCTTATAGGCAGACAGACTCCTCTTGAGTATGGGGGTCCGTCACACTGACTATAATAAAGAAAACGCCCGTACAACGCCATACATTGAGATTCAGAATAATCCGTTTGCTTTACCTGCCTGAGGATGTGATTGGTCGGGCCACACATCTCGCCGTGTTCCCGGATCAGCCTCTGAGACGCCATCAGGACTTCGGAGGACTCTGGAAATCCGGGGAAGAGGCCCACCTAACAAAACATCCAATCAGAGGATTAGTAATGCAGAAGGGAGTGTCTGTGCTGCTCATACCAACCAATCCCGAGCAGACCTGACTGTAAACTCCCCTTCTAGATATTTAGCTTTTCAGGAAACTAAAAAACAATCTACCTGAAAGGTAAACCGGAGGCAGAGCCTCCTCAAGGTGGGAGGGTAGGACCATGGCACAGTCCATGGCAGTACCGGCACTCAGCTGGGCCTCATGTGGAGCCAATGGGGCCCCCAGCTGAGAATAATGTTGTCCCCAGGCATTGCACTCACCAAGGCCAGCTTCACACCTGTGCACTTTTATGTGCGTTTTACAATACAACAAATTTACAATACAACAAATTATTGTCTTCAATGAAGCCGCTCAAATCTGCACACTGCAATGTAAAAAATGAGGCATGTCCGATATTTTATGCATTTTCCGGCCTCATTGAAGTCTATGGAAGTGCATAAAAATACACAGAAAATGCACTCAAAACGTGCGTACACAAAACACAAAAAAATGACAGCGGAGGCGGAGAGAGGAGAACACGGACTGATCTGGGTCAAGTCCAGGGAGGTCTATTAAAGGAACGTGGGGGATGGAATATCCAAACCGTATTCTCAAAGCTGACGGTCCCGGTATTGAAGAGCACGGGCCATTTAAAGTGATAAAAAGGCAGAAGTTGCATTTTATGCATTGAGGTAAAAAACCTTCTGAGTGCAGCTCTCTCCCCCTATACTTACCTGAGCCCCATCGCGATCCAGTGATGTGCACAAGAGCAGCCGGTCTCCTGAGTCCTCACTGGATCAATCACAGTCAGTGAGCCAATGAGGAGAAAATGGGGGCGAGGCTGAGCCACGCTCCATGTGTAAATGGACACGTAGAGCGCAGCCCTGGAGTAAGCAAATGCCCCTATAGCAGGAACACTCCAAAACTGCCGCTCTTGTGGGATGTTCCCAGTCTGCAGGGGTCAGGACCGACCAAGAGTGGTCCAAGATAGGAGAACCAGCCAACTGGTGACAGGGTCATGGGCAGCCAAGGTTCATTGATGGAGGTGGAGAGGAAAGACTCATTGATGGAGGTGGGGAGGGAAGACTCATTGATGGAGGTGGGGAGGGAAGGATCATTGATGGAGGTGGAGAGGAAAGACTCATTGATGGAGGTGGGAAGGGAAGGCTCATTGATGGAGGTGGGGAGGGAAGGCTCATTGATGGAGGTGGGGAGGGAAGGCTCATTGATGGAGGTGGGAAGGGAAGGCTCATTGATGGAGGTGGGCGACGGAAGGCACATTGATGGGGGGGGGGAAGGGTCATTGATGGAGGGGGGGAGGGAAGGCTCATTGATGGAGGTGGGGAGGGAAGGCTCATTGATGGAGATGGGGAGGGAAGGGTTATTGATGGAGGTGGAGAGGGAAAGATCATTGATGGAGGTGGGGGGAGGGAAGGCACATTGATGGAGGTGGGGAGGGAAGGCTCGTTGATGGAGGTGGGGAGGGAAGGTTTATTGATGGAGGTGGGGAGGGAAGGCTCATTGATGGAGATGGGGAGGGAAGGCTCGTTGATGGAGGTGGGGAGGGAAGGTTTATTGATGGAGGTGGGGAGGGAAGGCTCATTGATGGAGATGGGGAGGGAAGGGTTATTGATGGAGGTGGAGAGGGAAAGATCATTGATGGAGGTGGGGGGAGGGAAGGCACATTGATGGAGGTGGGGAGGGAAGGCTCGTTGATGGAGGTGGGGAGGGAAGGTTTATTGATGGAGGTGGGGAGGAAAGGCTCATTGATGGAGGTGGGGAGGGAAGGCTCATTGATGGAGGTGGGGAGGGAAGGCTCATTGATGGAGATGTGGAGGGAAGGCTCATTGATGGAGGTGGGGAGGGAAGGCTCATTGATGGAGGTGGGGAGGGAAGGCTCATTGATGGAGATGGGGAGGGAAGGGTTATTGATGGAGGTGGAGAGGGAAAGATCATTGATGGAGGTGGGGGGAGGGAAGGCACATTGATGGAGGTGGGGAGGGAAGGCTCGTTGATGGAGGTGGGGAGGGAAGGTTTATTGATGGAGGTGGGGAGGGAAGGCTCATTGATGGAGATGGGGAGGGAAGGCTCGTTGATGGAGGTGGGGAGGGAAGGCTCATTGATGGAGGTGGGGAGGGAAGGCTCATTGATGGAGGTGGGGAGGGAAGGCTCATTGATGGAGATGGGGAGGGAAGGGTTATTGATGGAGGTGGAGAGGGAAAGATCATTGATGGAGGTGGGGGGAGGGAAGGCACATTGATGGAGGTGGGGAGGGAAGGCTCGTTGATGGAGGTGGGGAGGGAAGGTTTATTGATGGAGGTGGGGAGGAAAGGCTCATTGATGGAGGTGGGGAGGGAAGGCTCGTTGATGGAGTTTTTTTTTTTATTTAATATCTTTTTATTGTTTTTTTAACAACATATCACATATTTACAATACAGTACATAGGACACATACACACTCTCAATATTTCCAAACAGTAACAAAACAAAACAAAACAAAACAAAAAGACAATACTCTACACTCCTATATATAAAAGGCCCGGCCATGAAATCTCCCAATGCCTAGGGGAATCAAGGCTGGGCGGGAGAGAGGGCAAGGAGTAATCAGAAATAGAAACAGAGCAGCGAGGCAGAGCAGCGAGGAAGGGGGAGAGATGGAAAAAAAAAACCCCTTCTACCTACTAACAAAAAGACAAGTATTAGAACCTGATATAGGCTATGTAAGTAAAAAAAAAAAAAAGTGTCAATTCCTATGTGTAGAGACAAAAAGTGACCAGGTTGTGGAGGGGGAAAAAAAAAAAAAAAAGGAGGGGAAAAAACTGCTTCATACTAACAAAAAGACAGGTATTAAAACCTGATATAGGCCAAATGAATGACCAAGTGACAAAACATATGTGTATAGTCATAAAGTGAACAACCACAAAAAAAAAAAAACCTTCTATCTACTAACAAAAATACTTGTAAGTGATACTCTAATATGGGTACTCTTTAAAATGAAATAGTACCAAACACTTCTACTAATTAAAAGTGGAGAAAGAAAAAAAAAAAAAAGGGGGGGGGAAGGGAAGAGGATTAAGAAAAAGGGGAGGGAGGGGAAGGGGGGTAATATTATTTTCTCCCCGGTGACTTATAAGTGATACTCTGGTATGGGTGCTCTTAAAAATAGGATAATTCCAAACACTTCTACTAACTAAAAACCTAGTGTTAAATTCTGCCAAAAAAAAAAAAAAAGGGGGAGGGGGGTGAAAAGGAGAGGGGAGTAGGGGCCACCTTATTCTCACCCCAATATCTTATGTAGTGAAACTCCAATAATAGTGCCTTTTATGGTGGAGTGATTCCGAAAACTACCTCAAACTAAAAGTCTAGTGTTAGGGTCCACTCAACACAAAAAAAAAAAAAAAAAAATTAAACCCCCCCCCCATCCTCTCTGTGTTCGTTAATTTTACAGTAAGTATCTCCTTCCTCATTGTTATTTAACTATTCTCTCCTGTATAATTTATCTTAGCTTCACTTAAGGTCCCTCTCGGAGCATACAAATATATAATAAAAAAAAAAAAAGGGAGGGGGGAAGAAGGGGGGATGGGAGGGGATAATTGGGAAAAGAAACAGGAAAGATAGGAAAGAGGGAAAAAGGGAAAAATAGGCCGGCATGCATGGTGTCTAGCGATATATATATTGCTCCATATAATTTATAGTCTCTTAAGGAATAAGCCCATCAGTACCCCAAATAGCTCGATCTTAAACTCCAAGTAACTTATCCAGTATATATGGGTTAAGTCTTAGTGGCGTTGTGCCATTATTTCCCTATAAGTTGAGGTGTCCTTGAACTCCATCCACGGAGTCCAAGTTGAGATGTGTCGTTGATAAGTTTCCTTGTTATAATGGGTAATATCTTCCATAAGATGGACCTCTGATATTTTTTGGAACCACTTTTTCATGGATGGAGTCTCAGGTTGGCCCCAAAGGGTAGGTATTAGTGCTTTGGCCGTATTAAGCAGATATGGTACTAGAGAACATTTATATTTTCTGACAGGTTCCTTAGTAGCATGGAAAAGAATGGTCCATGCATCTATAGGGAGATTAGTATTGGTTATTTGTTGAATAATTCGAATAATGCTAAACCAGTAGGGGCGAATATGTGGGCATGACCACCATGTATGTGCGTGGGTTGCTCTGTTCCCACAGTTCCTCCAGCACAGTGGGGAATTGGCGGGGAACATCTGATGGAGCCTTGATGGAGTATAGTGCCATCTAGTTAGCAATTTATAATTAACCTCAGCCGACTTAGATGCAATTGAAGAAATATGAGTCAACTGCAGAACTTTATCTTTTTGACTATCTGGGATACAGGATTCCAAATCTGTCTCCCACTTAGCAAGGAAAGGAGGATAAGTGTCTTCTTGGAGTTTACTAAGTGATTTATAAAATGCAGAAATACTATGTTCAGGTAATTCCGTTGAGTTGAAAACTTCCTCAATGCTGTTTAGGTCCTGTATACCTTTGAGCGGCTGAGGCAAAGTTCTAAGAAACGCCTGCAGTTGGGTGTATCTCCATTTGTCAAGAAACGTAATCGGCTTATGGTCAAGGATTTCCTTAAGGGGCTTGGGAGCATTTGCTCGCAAGACCTGGTGTAATAAAAGGGGTCCTTCTGGCGACCATGTCTTATATCCCGGATCTAATAGACCGGGTAAGAAATAATCATGTTCCAAAAGCGGTAGCAGAGGAGAAGCATACGACCATGAAATCTTCCTATGTAAAGCATCCCACACATCAAGGGTGGATGTAGTTAATATAGAGGTACTTGAGGCAAGGTGCCTATGTGTGCGTGGTAACCAGGGTATAGTTGCTAGATCTGTTTTACTCAAATCGTATTCCAAACTCACCCAAAGTTTGGATTTAGCAGCGTATTTCCATTCAACAATTCTAGATAAGACAACAGCCTGGTAATATCTCTTGAAATTTGGGAGGGCCAGCCCCCCAGCCTCCTTGGAGCGAAATAACACTTCCTTAGATACTCTGGGGTGGCTGTTCTTCCAAATAAAGCGGGAGACCATGGTCTGTACTAATGAAAAAAAACCTATGGGCACACCCAATGGGATCATTTGAAAAAAAAAAAAGAACTCCGGGTAGAATATTCATTTTGACTATACTTACTTTACCCAGCCATGAATGTGTCAGCGTACTCCACTTTTGTAGATCCTTTCTAATATTATTCAGTAATGGAATATAATTATATTTAAAGAGGGACTGGTATGAGACGTCAAATTCACTCCCAGATATTTCATACTACATTGAACCCATCTGAAAGGGAAGAGGGGTTTTAACCTTTCCGCCTCTCTTCCTGGTAAATTAATATTTAGAATTTCAGACTTAGTAAGGTTAATTTTAAAGTTAGAAAGTGTCTGAAAAGTGGAGAAGGCTGTCATTAAATTAGGAAGCGATATGCGGGGCTGCTGGATAAAGAATAATATGTCGTCCGCATATGCCGCATATTTGTGTATTTTATTTTCTACTTGAATCCCATGTATATTTGAATTATGTCTTACAGTTGCCAAAAAAGGTTTGAGTGTAAGGGCAAATAAAAGGGGCGACGGGACAACCCTGTCTAGTCCCATTAAATAGTTGAAATGACTCACTCAAAGTGCCGTTGATGCGAATTTGTGCCGTAGGATTAGTATAAAGGGAGGTGATACGGTGGAGCATCTTGGGTCCCAACCCAAAATATTGCAGGGTCATTTTTAAATATTCCCAGTCCACCCTATCAAACGCTTTTTCTGCGTCTGTGGATACAAATAGGGTGGGCTGGGACGTCTTTTGAAAGTGTTGTATAAGAGATATCGCCCAGAGAGAATTATCCTTGGCTTCTCTATATGGCATGAATCCTGTCTGGTCTGTAGAGATCCATCTAGGTACCAGAGAGAGTAGTCTATTAGCCATTACCTTAGAGTATAATTTAATATCAACGTTTAATAAGGAAATTGGCCTGTAACTACTGCATTGAGTGGGGTCCTTATCTGTTTTAAGAATAACTGAGATATGAGCTGTAAGAGATTCCGGGCGTAATCCCGAAGTCTGTGAAATTGAGTTGGCATAAGTCGTGAGCTGGGGCAAAAGAACATCGCTAAATGTTTTATAGTATCGAGTAGTGTAACCGTCCGGTCCCGGTGCTTTACCTATCGGTGAAGATTTCAGAGCTATCTGAAATTCTTCTACCGAGAATTCTGATTCAAGCTCTCTGAGAGCTGAGTTTGAAAGTTTAGGCAAATTAGCTTCTTTTAAATATGCAAGCATGAGACTACGTCTCTCCTTTATAGTCAGAGACGGAGAATCACATTGCACCTTATACAGATCTGCATAATACTCCCTAAAAGCTTTAGCAATATGAGGAGTCGCATAGACTATGTTTCCACTAGATAATTTTATTTTAGGGATAAATGATCTAGTCTGTTTTTCTTTAAGGGATCTTGCTAATTGTCTACTGGGTTTATCTCCCCACTCATAAAGTTTTTGCGAGTAGCGTTGAAATCTCCGAATTGTGTCTAAGTTAAGCAGGTTTTTCAACTCTTCTCGCTTCAACGTAAGAGCTTCTAAATGGGATATATGTAAAGTAAGCTTGTGTTGTTTATCCAGTTCAGTTATTTGATGAAGAACCTGCTCCAGACGTTGACCATGCTCTCTCTTTTTCCTTGCCCCAAGTTCTATAAATCGCCCTCTAATAGTTGCCTTGTGTGCTTCCCATATAATAGCAGGAGATGTTTCAGATGGTTTGTTGTCTCTAAAGTATTGTGATATATGTGAGGCAAACGTTGCAACCTCTGTTGCATTAGATAAAAGGGAATCATTAAGTTTCCAATTACTGTAGCGTTGAGGCAGAGTGGGCATGGTCATAGTCATCGACACAGGTGCATGATCTGATATTGTCGCTGTGCCTATATCCGCCGATTTTAATAATGGAAGATGGTGATGGTCTAAAAAAATATTATCTATTCGGGAATAGGACTGATGAGTCTTCGAAAAATGAGAGAAGTCTTTTTCTTTTGGATGTAAAATACGCCATACGTCTATTAATTGCCAGTCTGTTAGTTTTTTTTTAACAGTAGACAGACGTTTAAAAGAGATATTAGAACGACCATGGGATGTATCTAAAGCAGGGTCTAGAGACATGTTTATATCCCCTGCCAGTATAATTAATCCCTCAGCAAAATGTGATAGATCAGTGAGAGTTTGAGAAAAGAAAATAGTTTGATTTTGGTTCGGACAATATATGTTTGCTAGGGTACATTGGGTAGTGCCCAGATAGCCCTTTATAAAAAGAAAACGGCCATGGTCATCCGCTTGCATATCTAAAAAGCGAAAAGGTACGCTAGCACTAAAACCGATAGCCACACCCTTAGCCTTATTCGTATCTGAAAGACCGTAGTACCACTGGGGAAAATATACCGAATTCAATTTGACCTGTGTCGTATGGGTTAAATGTGTTTCTTGAAGATACACAATGGAAGAAGACAACTTCTGTAGTTCACGGGTAACCTGATGGCGTTTAGCCGCCATATTTAGACCCCTAACGTTATAGGAGGTGACTTTAAGTGTGGCCATCATCTCTGTGGAGCGTAACTCCTGCGCCTATTTCTCCATGCATACCGGCCTCGAGGGGGGGGGGGGAGAATAAAAATAAAACAGGTATATATTGAGAGACAAAAACACAGAAAACAAACAAATTTGCATAAACAGCAATAACGCCCATCGGGGCGCATGTGGGAAATTTTAATTTGTCACGCAGATATCTGCGGTGGTCCCTGTGGGGTGAGGGAGGGCAGGCAGCCGTCCAGAGCTCCCTATGGAGGACGGGACCGAGAATTAGTCGAAGGCTACCTGCTCTCTCCAGCCCCAAAAGGAAAAAAGGGGAGGGGAACATGTCGTATGAAGGACACTTGGGGGCATTATGCTCCACCCGCATTCAACTGTGCGACTAGCAATATGCCAAATAAAAAATACTTTTTACTCCAACATAGCTCAATAAACCGTAAGCAATAGACCTTCTTAGAATCAATATTCTCTAACTGCTAAATCTTATTTTATTTCGTTAAGCATAGTAGCTTAAAAGCGTGTTATATCAGGGAGGGAACAAACACGTAGATCTAAATACTCTTTACTCATCTATGTTGTTGTTCAATGTCTCGTGTAGAAGAACGTCCTTTTTTAGTGATAGGTTTTTGCCAATGAGAGTCCTGGATATATGAGACCTTAGGGATCGGGTCATGCCAACCCGGGAGGTCCATTGATGGAAGATCAAGGACCTTTAGAAATTGTGGTAATTCCTCTGGGAACCGAAGAGTGTGTGAGCGACCATTTTTGGTGGCAATAAGGCACGCCGGGAAACCCCATCTATAAGTGATTCCATTAGAACGTAAATGTTCCAAAAGTGGTTTTAGGCCTCTACGGCGGTCTAACGTTTCTTTGGACAAATCTGAGAAAATAGTGAGAGTCGCTCCATCGAAATCAATGTTGGGGATACTTCTCATCTTGTCCATTATGGCATTCTTGTCTGAAAAATAATGTAATCGGCATATTACATCCCTAGGTTGCTCAGTAACAATATTGCATGGCCTGTAGGCTCGGTGTATTCTGTCAAAGCGTAGTAGATCAGTGGGTGCCTTTCCCAAAACTGAATTATATTTACCCGTGATCGATGGCTCCAGGTCCTTATCACCAGTAGCTTCAGGTAAACCTCGAATTCGCAGATTGTTTCTGCGATTTCTATTCTCGAGATCCTCGAGCTTATATAGTGAGACGCGGTGAGCAAGAGCTATCTGTGTGACCGCTTGTTGTAATTCTCTTATAGCGTTTTCATGAGTATCTTGTCTCTTTTCTGTATCTTCCACCCTGTCAAGGATATGTGCCATATCTGTTCTTACCCCTGCTATTTCCTTTTTTATTGATGTTTCAAGACCATAGAACATCCCGGCTAGTTCTTTTCTAATGCCGCTCAGTAAGGACGACATGTCTGAGGCTGTAGGGGATTCAGGTTCTTCCATGAGGTCTGAGCAGTAAGATGATGTAGGCAAATTTTTTCTCTCAAAGGTTGCTAATGAAGCGAGAGATGTGGTGCGTCTCGTGCACCTCGTTTGGCCGCAACTAGTGTTGGGGCCAATTCCGCTGGTAACCAGGAAACGCTGTATAGAATTAGTAGCAGCTTGATTAATCGCTATTTCTTTATTATGTTTTTTAGTCGAGCTAGAGCTAGAGCGATTTTTTTTGGATGTCTTTATTGGCATATTTAGGACTTTAGAGCTTCAAGGCTGCATGCTGAGTGGAGCCCCCCTCAGTCTCATCCACTCAGCAGCATAAGCATAAGCAACACGTGGCGTAGGGCATATGGGTATTCCAAACCATTTCCAACATACAGTCCTATTGGTCTTATTTCTGTCAGATATGTTTTTTTTTTAAATAACAACCACTGGATATTATATCACGGTTCAGTAATAGAGCTATCCAGTAGGCTTGTGCAATTCGTTTCGTAACGAATCAAAATTCGTCCGAATTTAGCAACTTTCGGACATTCGGAAGCATTCGAATTTCCGAACAGAGCAATTACGAATAAAACCGAATCCGAAATAAATTATACCGCAAAATAGCGAATGCCCGAAGGTCTTCGGCATAATTCGTTATGAAAAAAGTTACGAATGTACGAATCCATTCGAAGCACAATAACACTCACTCTGCTCTCTGCTTCTCCCTCACCGTGCTGAACCCTCTCAAAATGGTGTACAGGGGCGGAGGCTATAGCCGCATGTAAAAAACGAAAGTAAAATACGAGATTTCGAATCCATTCGAAGCACAATAACACTCACTCTGCTCTCTGCTTCTCCCTCACCGTGCTGAACCCTCTCAAAATGGTGTACAGGGGCGGAGGCTATAGCCGCATGTAAAAAACAAAAGTAAAATATGAGATTTCGAATCCATTCGAAGCACAATAACACTCACTCTGCTCTGCTCTCTGCTTCTCCCTCACCGTGCTGAACCCTCTCAAAATGGTGTACAGGGGCGGAGCCTATAGCCGCATGTAAAAAACGAAAGTAAAATACGAGATTTCGAATCGTTACAAATAACCGCAATGTATTTAGAAAAGTACAAATCCATTCGAAGCACATTAGGCATAATAGGCAGCGTCGTTGTGAGAGAGACACGGAAAATTACGAATCAACGAACCCAAAAAAAGTTACGAAAGTAGGAGTTGTGTCCAGAATCAACGAAAAACAACGTACTCTACCGAAAGTACGAATTATAAAGCAACAAAAAATTCAACGAAAAATGTCGCTTGCAAAAATACGAATGAGTCCGAACACGAAAAATCCCGTCTAGCAAAATTACGAATGATTACGAATCAACAGGACCGGAAAGAAACGAACCGAAACGGAACGATTTTTTCCGTTGTGCACAAGTCTACTATCCAGCATCCTCATATATCCTCATATATCAGCATATCATATCTCAGCAGCCAAGCAAAAACACCACCAGATATTTTTCTCCACCGTATATCTCTCCTTACTTTGTTGTCTGTCAATGTCTCATATTCACTTAGAGAGTAAGAGATTGATGTTAACTGGCACTAAGTCATAGTTCATCTAGTTCAACTAGAGAGGCCGAGGATATTTCCAGGAGAGGGGCACATATACTGGGCCTTCACCTAGAGTTTATAGGGGGATAGCTAGGTGTCCGGGGGGCTGATATCGGGGGCTGGTTGGCTGAGTGGCTGGTGATTTGGGTCTGGGTGTAGCAAGATGGCCGCTGACTTCCAGATGTAGGCCGAAGCCGCGGCCTTTCCTAACACAATCCCCGGCCCGGGAAAACCTGTTTTTTCAGGTATTGAGCCTTTAAAGCAGCCCCCACCTGGCACCCAGACTGTCCACCGCTACAAAGGGTGCAAATACTGGGACCAGAATGTACCTGAGTGGCGGGTATGCGGGCGTCCTGTCGGGCCTCCGAATGGTGTCGGGCCGGGATGTGTAGCGCTGGTGCACCTCTGGGGGGTCCGCTGTCCTCGCAGTCTATGGCGTTCGTTCCGCTGGACCCAGCAATCAATACCGGCGGCTGCGGAGGTCTCATAAGCTGGTCCTCGGGTTGTGGAGCTGGCCGCGGGCCGGCACGTATAGGCGGCCAGATATCCCTGTTGCTGTCGGTGTTCCACTCCAGGGATATCCCAGGGCTCGGCTAGTCCTCCGTCCTTCCCCAGTGTCGATGTTCCGTCAGAGATGGCAACCCGTCAGAATCGCATCGGCCTTTGGAATAGCACCGCTCGGCGATCAGCTGATTGTTCTGCCAGTGATCTGCAGTCCAGCATCGAGTCTCTGCTAATGATCAGAAGCTCTACTCTGCCTTGCTAAACCCTCATTCATGGAGTTGAAGAGGGAAGGCTTATTGATGGAGATGAGGAGGGAAGGCTCATTGATAGAGATGGGGAGGGAAGGCTCATTGACGGAGGTGGGGAGGGAAGGCTCGTTGATGGAGGTGGGGAGGAAACTCTCATTGATGAAGATGGGGAGGTAAGGCTCATTGATGGAGGTGGGGAGGGAACTCTCATTGATGAAGATGGGGAGGGAGGTCTCATTGAAGGAGAGAGGGTGGGAAGGCTCATTGATGGAGGTGGGGAGGGAAGGCTCATTGATGGATGTGGAGAGGGAAGGATCATTGATGGAGGTGGGAGGAGAGAAGGCTCATTGATGGAGGCGGGGAGAGAAGGCACATTGATAGAGGTGGGGAGGGAAGGCACATTGATGGAGGTGGGAGGGAAGGCTCATTGATGGAGGTGGAGGGAAGGCTCATTGATGGAGGTGGGGAGGGAAGGCTCATTGATGGAGGTGGGGATGGAAGGCTCATTGATGGAGATGTGGAGGGAAGGCTCATTGATGGAGGTGGGGAGGGAAGGCTCATTGATGGAGGTGGGGAGGGAAGGCTCATTGATGGAGATGGGGAGGGAAGGCTTATTGATGGAGGTGGAGAGGGAAAGATCATTGATGGAGGTGGGGGGAGGGAAGGCACATTGATGGAGGTGGGGAGGGAAGGCTCATTGATGGAGGTGGGGAGGGAAGGTTTATTGATGGAGGTGGGGAGGGAAGGCTCATTGATGGAGGTGGGGAGGGAAGGCTCATTGATGGAGGTGGGGAGGGAAGGTTTATTGATGGAGGTGGGGAGGGAAGGCTCATTGATGGAGGTGGGGAGGGAAGGCTCATTGATGGATATGGAGAGGAAAGGCTCATTCATGGAGTTGAAGAGGGAAGGCTTATTGACGGAGATGGGGAGGGAAGGCTCATTGATAGAGATGGGGAGGGAAGGCTCATTGATGGAGGTGGGGAGGGAAGGCTCATTGATGGAGGTGGGGAGGGAAGGCTCGTTGATGGAGGTGGGGAGGGAACTCTCATTGATGAAGATGGGGAGGGAAGGCTCATTGATGGAGATGGGGAGGGAGGTCTCATTGAAGGAGAGAGGGTGGGAAGGCTCATTGATGGAGGTGGGGAGGGAAGGCTCATTGATGGATTTGGAGAGGGAAGGATCATTGATGGAGGTGGGAGGAGAGAAGGCTCATTGATGGAGGTGGGGAGGGAAGGCACATTGATAGAGGTGGGGAGGGAAGGCACATTAATGGAGGTGGGAGGGAAGGCTCATTGATGGAGGTGGAGGGAAGGCTCATTGATGGAAGTGGGGAGGGAAGGATCATTGATGGAGGTGGGGAGGGAACTCTCATTGATGAAGATGGGGAGGGAAGGCTCATTGATGGAGATGGGGAGGGAGGTCTCATTGAAGGAGAGAGGGTGGGAAGGCTCATTGATGGAGGTGGGGAGGGAAGGCTCATTGATGGATTTGGAGAGGGAAGGATCATTGATGGAGGTGGGAGGAGAGAAGGCTCATTGATGGAGGTGGGGAGGGAAGGCACATTGATAGAGGTGGGGAGGGAAAGCACATTGATGGAGGTGGGAGGGAAGGCTCATTGATGGAGGTGGAGGGAAGGCTTATTGATGTAGGTGGGGAGGGAAGGATCATTGATGGAGGTGGGGAGGGAAGGCTCATTGATGGAAGTGGGGAGGGAGGACTCATTGATGGAGGGGGGGAGTCTCATTGATGGAGGTGGGGGGAGGGAAGACTCATTAATGGAGGTGAGGGAGGGAAGGCTCATTGATGGAGGTGGGGAGGGAAGGCTCATTGATGGAGGTGGGGAGGGAAGGCTCATTGATGGAAGTGGGGAGGGAGGACTCATTGATGGAGGGGGGGAGTCTCATTGATGGAGGTGGGGGGAGGGAAGACTCATTAATGGAGGTGAGGGAGGGAAGGCTCATTGATGGAGGTGGGGAGGGAAGGCTCATTGATGGAGGTGGGGAGGAAAGGTTCATTGCTGGAGGTGGAGGAAGGCTCATTGATGGAGGTGGGGAGGGGAGGCTCATTAATAGAGGTGGGGAGGGAAGGCTCATTGATGGAGATGGGGAGGGAAGGATCATTGATGGAGGTGGAAGGAGAGAAGGTTCCATAGGCGTGCGCACAGGTTGTGCCAGGTGTGCCCAGGCACACCCTACTCACCCTGTGCAGAACAAATTCCCCCTACTGACCTGGCACCCCCTCTTTCCCCCCACAGCACTGCCGGCTTCCCTCCTCTCCCACCGGTTGTTGCTGTGGATGTTTTAGGATGAGTGGGGGAAGGGACCCGTAAATATGCCATTTACCGGCCCCTTCCCTTTCTGAATGAACATTGTCAGTGATCGGTAGAGTGTGTTTGAGCTTTGGGGTGCACACCCTAATGCCAAAGGCTGCGCACACCTATGGAAGGCTCATTGATGGAGGTGGGGAGGGAAGGCTCATTGATGGAGGTGGGGAGGGAAGGCTCATTGATGGAGATGGGGAGGGAAGGCTCATTGATGGAGATGGGGAGGGAAGGCTTATTGATGGAGGTGGAGAGGGAAAGATCTTTGATGGAGGTGGGGGGAGGGAAGGCACATTGATGGAGGTGGGGAGGGAAGGCTCATTGATGGAGGTGGGGAGTGAAGGCTCATTGATGGAGGTGGGGAGAGAAGGCTCATTGATGGAGGTGGGAAGGGAAGGATCATTGATGGAGGTGGGAAGGGAAGGATCATTGATGGAGGTGGGAGGAGAGAAGGCTCATTGATGGAGGTGGGGGGAGAGAAGGCTCATTGATGGAGGTGGGGAGGAAGGCTCATTGATGGAGGTGGGGAGGGAAGGCTCATTGATGGAGGTGGGGAGGAAGGCTCATTGATGGAGGTGGGGAGGGAAGGCTCATTGATGGAGGTGGGGAGGGTAGGCTCATTGATGGAGATGGGGAGGGAAGGCTGATGGAGGTGGGGAGGAAAGGCTCATTGATGGAGGTGGGAAGGGAAGGCTCATTGATGGAGGTGGGGAGTGAAGGCTCATTGATGGAGGTGGGGAGAGAAGGCTCATTGATGGAGGTGGGAAGGGAAGGATCATTGATGGAGGTGGGGAGGGAAGGCTCATTGATGGAGGTGGGGAGGGTAGGCTCATTGATGGAGATGGGGAGGGAAGGCTCATTGATGGAGGTGGGAAGGGAAGGCTCATTGATGTAGGTGGGGAGGGAAGGCTCATTGATGGAGGTGGGAGGGGAGGCACATTGATGGAGGTGGGGAGGGAATGATCATTGATGGAGGTGGGGAGGGAAGGCTCATTGATGGAGGTGAGGAGGGAAGGCTCATTGATGGGGGTGGGGAGGGAAGGCTCATTGATGGAGGTGGGGGGAGGGAAGGATCATTGATGGAGGTGGGGAGGGAAGGCTCATTGATGGAAGTGGGGGGGCTCATTGATGGAGGGGGGAAGTCTCATTGATGGAGGTAGGGGGAGGGAAGGCTCAATGATGGAGGTGGGGAGGAAAGGCTCATTGATGGAGATGGGGAGGGAAGGCTCATTGATGGAGATGGGGAGGGAAGGATCATTGATGGAGGTGGGAGGAGAGAAGGCTCATTGATGGAGGTGGGAGGAGAGAAGGCTCATTGATGGAGGTGGGAGGAGAGAAGGCTCATTGATGGAGGTGGGGAGGGAAGGCTCATTGATGGAGGTGGGGAAGGAAGGCTCATTGATGGAGGTGGGGAGGGAAGGATCATTGATGGAGGTGGGGAGGGAAGGCTCATTGATGGAGGTGGGGAGGGATGGCTCATTGGTGGAGGTGGGGAGGGAAGGCTCATTGATGGAAGTGGGGGGGGCTCATTGATGGAGGGGGGGAAGTCTCATTGATGGAGGTAGGGGGAGGGAAGGCTCATTAATGGAGGTGGGGGGAGGGAAGGCTCATTGATGGAGGTGGGGAGGGAAGGCTCATTGATGGAGGTGGAGGAAGGCTCATTATTGGAGGTGTTTGCAGATTTCTGGAGCCAGTTGCATGACAACAATTATCTTTTTAGCTGTCTTTAAGAGGGACGTTCTTCCCACCAACCACCAATGTAAGGAGCCTTCTAATTGGTGGGGGGGGGGGCCTGTAGACCTCAAAATAATTTGAAGGGTTCTTTGGGAGTGAAAGGTTAATAAGGCTGTTCTAGATTTCCCATAGAATATTAAGATAATCCCCCCACTCTTCAGAATGTGGGATGTCGAGGTACACTGACAGTCCGAGGTGCCGGTTTCTCGCCGCCATCATGGTACGGCGCGGCCTCCTATCACAAGCGGGGGTGTTTTTGCTCGTAGAAGCGATCGATGTGCTTGTTGGCTCATCTAATGACGGGACGTTCAGAGGATTGGAGAATTATTGACAATCTCCTTCAAGGATCTCTTGTTTAATGGCCCCAATACATCATTTATTACGACGCACAGCGTTCCCGGTGTCAGCTTGGAGTTTACGGAGCGGAGCGCAGGGATCTCTGCGATGGTTACAGACAGGTGAAGAAGAATTATGGCTGATCTCCAGGAAAGTCCCAGCTGTTCCCCCAATATCAGGACTGGCAGAACGTATCACAACGCCGGGCTTTGTGTGACAAATACCTTCAACAACTTTCTATGAATGATAAAAATGTGTCTGGAGTTGTCTTCTGATGATGAATTAAAATCTATGAGCGTGCGTAGGTGCACATGGTGTGTGTCACCATTCACCATTCACCCATCCCACATATAGAAACAACATGAAGGTAAACGATCGATGTGATATGGGGCGCAAAAACAGTTTGGGTGCATTTTCCTCATGTCAATGTATCGCCTTAATGCAGGAAATGCGCTCATAGGTGTGAATCGGCCTCAGAAGATGTACGGAGGAGAAGTGTCAGATAATCGCAAAGTATAGAAATCTGTCATATAGATATCCACAATATGCTGAACAAGGAGCGCGGGATCCACCGCGCCAAGATCCTGATACACAAATCCAATATGGGGGCGGGGACAACCTTCTTCCTATAGGCAACCTATTGTGTCATCCACATTGAGAGCCATTTCACCAAAATTTGTCTCAAGTTCTCCTTATCTGTACTTCAAAGGACCGAAAAAAAATTGTAATCACCACGATAATCGAATTCAATACTAATGCTAACTCTAACCCTAATGCTAATCCTATACCTAACACTGCCCTTAAGTGTAACCCTAAACCTAACACTAACCCTAATGCTAATCCTATACCTAACACTAACCCTAATGCTATCACTATACCTAACACTAACCCTATACCTAACACTGACCTTATACCCAACTGTGACTGTGACAGGAGTGACTTTGGGTGGGGGGGTTGGTGTGGCTCAGCTTGCCCTAGAGTTCTGGAGGCTCCTTGTCCAGCTTCCCCGACACCTCTTATGTGTAGATCGCCCTGTGTCTCTAATAGGGGCACATGAATGAGAACCCCACTATGATCTGTGCTGGTCAGACTCAATGCTGTATACATTGTATATATTGTGTGTATATTGTGTGTTGGCTGTTGTGTACTATTTGCTGTGATGGTTTGGGGTTCTATTGTCTATTGTGTCTGCCTCAACTATTATGGGATGTGTAAGTGTCTTGCTGTGAGGAAAGAGGGAGGATTTCTCAGTAGCCCCCTAGACTGTTTACTGATAAGAAGTTGGAACACACCTGACCTGTGTGTCCATTGTCATTGGACAGTTTAACCCGCCCTGTTTCCCAAGGGTGGGGGGGAGTGTTTTGAAGTGAGATATCTGATAACATGTGCTGGAATTAAAGAGTCTGTTGGTTTTTACCCTACACTGAGTTGTTGTCTGTTGACTGGGGCTCTAAAGAATCTTGGACGGTGCTGGATCTGGACAGAGGAAGCATTGACGGCGGACCTGTATCTGTTTGAGGACAGAGGGTTCATCACAATTCCTCAACAGGACTATGTCTGCCACTAGTGATGAGCCGAACACCCCCGAGTTCGGTTTGCACCAGAACCCGCGAACGGACCGAAAGTTCGCACGAACATTAGAACCCTATTAAATACAATGGATGCGAACGTTCGGATTCTAAAGTGCTAATTATAATGACTATTATCCATGTTATTGTCCGAAACAGAGTTTGGGAACCCGGGTTCTGCACCAGGGGACATGTATCAATGCAAAAATAAGTTTTAAAAACAGACGTTTTCCGGAAGCAGTCATTTTAATGATGCATAAAGTGAAAAAAAAAAAGTCAAATATTCCTTTAAATATTGTACCTGGGGGGTGTCTATAGTATGCCTGTGAAGTGCCACGTGTTTCCCATGTTTAGAACTGTCCCTGCACAAAATGACACTTCTAAAGGAAAAAAAGCCATTTAAAACTGCTTGCGGCTTTAATGTAATGTCTGGTCCCGGTAATATGGATGAAAATCTTTAAGAAAAATGGCATAGCTACCCCATCAACCCCCCCCCCCCTACCCCAGCCCATTACCAGCCCCTTTGGGTCTTGTATGGATATTAAGGGGAACCCCGCACACAAAATAAAAAGGGCCCTATATACTCTGAACAGCCGTATACAGGCGGTGCATACAAGACAGGGACTGTAGGTTTGTTCTTATGTAGAATCTGTTTAACAATGTACCTGTTCAAAATTACAAAGTGTAGCTCCAGCCCAAATACCTATTTTTAAGCTTTTTGGAAAACATAGGGAAGGGTTATCACCCCTGTAACATTTTTTTTGCTGTCTGTGCCCCTGTTCAGAACATTTCACCTCACTTTGCGTCCCAATGACAACTGTTTTTGAAATGTGGTGTTTTTATTGAAACAAGGATTGGTGATAAAGCATCAGTACAGAGGAGACACCTTTCTCCCATATTTATTCTTACAGGAGAGAATTTTCCTTCCTAGGGGTAGATTTCCTCTCACTTCCTGTTGTCTTCTTCCGTTTGCAAGTAGTAGTCGTTTGTAAGTTGTATGTTTGAAAGTAGGGACCTTCCGTATATACTCTGCAGAAATTGGCCCCTTAGGTGTTGGTGTTGGCACAACACTGTAAGCACTCACAGTTACTCTTGGTGGGTGCTGGAATGCCCTGCTGTCAACTATTATATCAGGAATTGTAATAACATATAATTGTTGAACAGTGGTAGTAAAAATTGGGCCTTTGATGGTGGTGCTGGTGCCACAACACTGTAAGGCCTGACAGTTACTCTTGGTGGGCGCAGCAATGGGCCCTGCTGTGAATTATTAGATCAATAATTATAATTGCATGCCTCTGTTGAACAGGGGCTGAAAAATTGGGCCTTAGGCACTGGTGGCACAACACTGCAACCCCTCACAGATACTGTACTTGGAGCACAGCAATGAGGCCTGTTGCAAAGTATTGCATCAAAAATTGTAATTACACGCCCCTGTTAAACAGGGGCTGAAAAATTGGGCCTTAGCCACTGGTGGCGGCACCCATAAACCAAAATGATCTTCCAAGCTATCATCATTAATCGGATCATTGAGGAGGAGGAGGAGGAGGATAGCTAGTCAACATAACAGCACAGGAACTCAGCATCAGCATCAGTCTTGAAGGGATGTGACATTTTAAAATCAATTAGTCTGTTATATCAGCATCTGGTGTGTGGTAGCTGGTGGTGATCCAAGACTGGTTCATCTTGATGAAAGTCAGTCGATCAACCGAGTCGGTGGACAGGCGCACCCTGTGATCCGTGACAAATCCTCCAGCAGCACTGAATGTGCGTTCTGAAAGAACGCTGGATGCAGGACAGGCCAGTAGCTCAATTGCATACTGTGCAAGCTCTGGCCAGTGATCCATCCTCAAGACCCAGTAAGCCAGAGGATTTTTGGTGGGGAAGGTGTCCAAGTCTGACCTTGCCCCTAGGTATTCCTGCACCATGTATATCAGACGCTGGTGATGGTTGCTGGAAACGATCATACTTTGGGGCTGCGGACTAAAGAATTGTCTGAACGCATCGGTCAGACGGCCACCTTCCCCACCGCTCCTTCTTTGACTGCCCGAAGCCTCAGCAACTCGTTGTCCAGGACCAGGAGTTTGTAACCTCCCAGTCTCTGGGAACGCGTTGCACAGACCTTTCTGCAAGGCCTCCCGGAGTTGTCTCATCCTCTGCTCCCTCTGCGATGGTAACATAAGGTCCGCAACCTTACCCTTGTACCGTGGATCAAGGAGAGTGGCCAGCCAGTAATGGTCCCTCTCCTTGATCCGAAGAATACGAGGATCCTTCCGCAGACTTTGCAGGATCAGGGAGGCCATGCAGCATAGGTTAGCTGAGGCATTCAGTCCAGAGTCCTCTGGGTCACTAAGGATGACATGATCCGCAGCCACCTCCTCCCAGCCACGTACAAGTCCACTGGTTTCTTGGGACTGTAAATCATCCCTAAAAGACTGCTGCTGATGATGCTGAGTGCCAGCCTCCACCTCCATGCTGACACAATCCTCCTCCTCCTCCTCCTCTTCCTGTGCGATGGGTGGGACAGAAGGAACACTGTCAGGGTAAAGGGGGCCTTGAGAGGCAAGGAAGTCCTCCTCTTCCTGCCTCTGTTCTGCCTCAAGTGCCCTGTCCATTATTCCACGCAGCGTGTGCTCCAACAGGTGGACAAGAGGTACAGTGTCACTGATGCATGCACTGTCACTGCTCACCATCCTCGTGGCCTCCTCAAATGGTGCCAGGACAGTGCATGCATCCCTGATCATGCCCCACTGGCATGGTGAAAAAAACCTGAGCTCCCCTGACCCTGTCCTGGTGCCGTAGTCGCACAGGTACTCATTGATGGCCCTCTGCTGCGTGTGCAGCCGCTGCAGCATGGCCAACGTTGAGTTCCACCTGGTGGGCATGTCACATATAAGGCGGTTCTTGGGCAGGTTCAACTTCTTTTGCAGCTCAGCCAGGTGAGCACTGGCATTATAAGATCTGCGGAAATTAACACAGACTTTCCTGGCCTGCCTCAGGACATCCTGTAAGCCCAGGTACCTGCCCAAGAACCGCTGCACCACCAGGTTAAGGACGTGAGCCATACAGGGCACATGGGTCAGTTGTCCCTGTCGGAGGGCGGAGAGGAGGTTGGTGCCATTGTCGCAAACCACCATTCCTGGCTTAAGCTGGCGTGGCGTCAACCACCTCTCGGCCTGCCCCTGCAGAGCAGACAGGACCTCTGCCCCAGTGTGGCTCCTGTCCCCCAAACACACCAGCGCAAGCACGGCATGGCATTTTTTTGCCTGCGTACTTGCGTAGCCCCTTGAACGTCTACGGAGCACCGCTGGTTCCGAGGACAAACCACAGGAAGAGGCCATGGAGGAAGAAGAAGAGGAGGGGGTGGAGGAGAGAGGTGTGTCACAACCAGTAGTAGCATTTTGGAGGCGTGGCGGTGGAACCTCCTCCAACACTACTGCACCTTGTCCTGCATCCTTCCCAGCTGCCAAAAGAGTGACCCAATGGGCCGTGAAAGAAAGGTAACGTCCCTGTCCATGCCTGCTGGACCATGAGTCAGCGGTAATATGCACCTTACCGCTGACCGCCCTGTCCAGCGAGGCCAAGACATTGCCTTCCACATGCCTGTAGAGAGCCGGAATCGCCTTCCAAGAGAAAAAGTGGCGTTTGGGAACCTGCCACTGAGGAACCGCACATTGCACAAACTCACGGAAGGGGGCCGAGTCTACCAACTGAAAAGGCAGCAGTTGAAGCGCTAGCAATTTAGCCAAGCTAGCATTCAATCGCTGGGCATGTGGATGGCTGAGAGTGAACTTCTTTCGACGGTCCAGCAGCTGGGGCAGGGAAATTTGCCTGCTAGAATCGGACGTCGGTGTACTGCTAGCAGAGTGGCCGCAAGTACTTGGCTGTGACACACCTAATTCTACACCTTCATTCCTCTAAGTGCATGTTTCAGAGAGGACTGAAGTTATAGTGGGGTTGGAGATCCCAGCTGATGCGGTGCAAGGAGAGGTCCGCTTTGTTCTTTGGTGTGGGTCTTTGAGGTAGGCTTGCCAACGAGCTGCATGGCAGGTCAACATATGTCTGGTCAGGCATGTGGTACCCAAGCGGCTGATGTTTTGGCCACGCGATATACGCTTGAGACATATGTTGCAAACAGCAGCTGTGCGATCTGATGCACTAGCCTCAAAAAAGGCCCACACCAAAGAACTTTTTGAATGACGGGCAGAGGCAGCGCCCTGCACAGGTGGAGCTCTGCGGTGCGATTCCGTCGGTGTGCTGCCCATACGCTGGCCACCCAAGGGCATCCTGCCTCGTTGGAGATGTGCCTCCTCCTCATCCTCCTCCTCCTCTCTCCTATTAGGCACCCACGTGGAGTCAGTGACCTCATCATCCCCTCCCTCCTCATCACTGGAACCAATCTGGCAGTATGCTGCAGCTGCTGGAACATGACTGCCAGATTGGTGTCCTTCTTGAGCATCCCCTCTCTCTGCTCTCACGCTACTGCCTTCCTCTATCTGGGTATCATCATCAGATCCTTCGAAACGCTGGGCATCCTCCTGGAGCATGTACCCAACACTGTGCTCAAACAGTTCGGGGGACTCCTCAGGAGGAGGACATGGTGGGTCTAGGGAAGGATTGACTAATGAAGATAATGATACCAGAGAAGAGGACGCTTTGGCAGCTGCTTTGCCAGTACCCTGAGCCTGGGTGAGAGAGGATGAGGAGGATGAGGTGGGCTTGGTCATCCACTCTACCAAGTCTTCGGCATGATGTGGCTCAACATGTCCAGCTGCCGAAAAGAAGGACAAGCGTGTCCCATGGCCATGTGCTGATGACAATGCACCGCGTCCACGACCAGCACTGTTGCCCCCAGACACAGAGCCTGGTTGCCCTCTTTTTTTGCCTCCTGACTGTCTGCCTCTCCTTGTTTGCCTTCCAGACATTTTAATGGATGGCCTGCAGGGAGATGGGAAAAACAGCAATAAGGGCTACCTTCAGGTGTATACTGTGCAGGAGGCTTAGCAACAATGACACTGACACTGTCCCCTGCCTATCCTTCTCTGTCCCTAAACTCAAGGATTTCAAATATGGTTCAGCAAGATTGGTTTAGAACAGAATAGCACACTGACACTTTCCCTCACTGTCCTTCTCTGTCCCTGCAAACAAGGTTTAGCACAGAATAGCACACTGACACTCTCCCTACCTATCCTTATTTGTCCCTAAACACAAGGAATCCAGGATTAGTAAAGGAAAAAAAATGACAATGTCCCTGCCTATGCTTCTCTTTCCCTGCTCCGGAACACACTACACAAGGCCGCCGCGCTGGCGGCCTTTTATAGTGTGGGGCGTGTACTAAACCCCCTCAAGAATAATTGGCCACAGGCATCCTGCCTGTGGCCAATCATTGCTCTCCTCGCTGCCGGCGCTGTGATTGGCCAAGCATGCGGGTCACAGTGCATGCTTGGCCAATCACAGCGCCTGGATGACACTGCGATGGCGTAGTGCATTGTGGGCCGTTCGCGTCACTCGAATTTGACGCGAACGGCCCAAATCGTTCGATCTTCGTCGAACAATCGAACAGCCGATGTTCGAGTCGAACGTATGTTCGACTCAAACACGAAGCTCATCCCTATCTGCCATAAATGCTTCCTCTGTCCAGAACCAGCCCTATCCAAGACCCTTTAGCCCACCCAGTCACCAGCCGTACTTCAGTGTTGGGTGAAAACCAGCAAACTCTCCTTATTCAAGCACATGTTACCACAGATATACAACTCAGAGACACTCCCCCACCCCCACCCTTGGATTCAGGGCGGGGTAAACTGTCCAATAACAATAGACACACAGGTCAGGTGTATTCAAACTTCTCATCAGTAAACATTCTGATCAGCAGGGAGAGCTGTTGGAGGAATATGCCCCTCCCCTCGCCACCCTGCCCCCAGTCCACATGCCAGGAACACAAATACAAAACATCCATCCCATAATATACTTTACTTCCAAGGCAGACAGACACAATATATACATATGTACAACATTCCAGTGTGGCTGTACAGTGAGTCCGACTAGCACAGATCATAGTGGGGTTCTCAGTCACCCTGCCCCCCTAATGCATACAGGCTGATTTACACATAAGAGGGCCCCCCGGGGAAGCTGGACACGGAGTTTCCAGAGCTCTCCAAGGTAAGCGGAGTCGCAGAAACCCCCCACCCAAAGCGACTCCCGTCACACCAACACTATCCATAATGCTAACCTTCTACTCTTTGTTTAAAAAGAAAAGTCATGTGATTTCCATGTCAGCCCTGACACGGATCACATTCCTTTATAAACAAGGGGTCATTGTCACAACGAGGGTTAATGTTAGGGATTAATATTGGGGTTCCTCTGTTCCTCAATAAGTCATGTTCCTATTTAACAGAACCGGTCCAGAATTCCTGGAAAGGAGGTTCCATCACCCTCAGAAGTCATGTAAAGCCCATCGCCCCATTAAATGATAATTTCACCATTTCTATTTCCTCATCTCGTATTTTGGGGTCACATATCCATGGGAGGTCCTTTGGACCACACTCAGCTTCTTTCAGTCAGGCCAGTAAAGGAGTTTTCTGATTGGCTGATGAGATTTGTAGACCACCCCATATATCCTGTTGTTGGATAATCCCAGAAAGCTGCAGAACCCCCCCCCCCCCCCCCCATTCATATTCAGCAGAGGGCCTGATCCTCATTCCCACCACAACCACCACAACCAACGTCCACCTACCGTCACATCACTGTCCTTCAAGACCACCTCCCCCGTCACCTTCCTCAGGAGACTTGTGGGAATGTTCTTCTCCGGAATCCGAGGATTACAGATATATTCCGAGTGCAGAGTCCTCCTAAAACAACGGAATGAGGAGAAATCAGTCCAACCGTCCCTGGACAGACTGGTCCTCATATCACCACACTGGACAGACTGGTCCTCATATCACCACACTGGACAGACTGGTCCTCATATCACCACACTGGACAGACTGGTCCTCATATCACCACACTGGACAGACTGGTCCCCATATCACCACACTGGACAGACTGGTCCTCATATCACCACACTGGACAGACTGGTCCTCATATCATCACACTGGACAGACTGGTCCCCATATCACCACACTGGACAGACTGGTCCCCATATCACCACACTGGACAGACTGGTCCCCATATCACCACACTGGACAGACTGGTCCTCATATCATCACACTGGACAGACTGGTCCTCATATCATCACACTGGACAGACTGGTCCTCATATCACCACACTGGACAGACTGGTCCTCATATCACCACACTGGACAGACTGGTCCCCATATCATCACACTGTACAGACTGGTCCTCATATCACCACACTGGACAGACTGGTCCTCATATCACCACACTGGACAGACTGGTCCTCATATCACCACACTGGACAGACTGGTCCTCATATCACCACACTGGACAGACTGGTCCCCATATCATCACACTGGACAGACTGGTCCTAATATTACCACACTGGACAGACTGGTCCCCATATCACCACACTGGACAGACTGGTCCCCATATCACCACACTGGACAGACTGGTCCCCATATCATCACACTGGACAGACTGGTCCCCATATCACCACACTGGACAGACTGGTCCTCATATCACCACACTGGACAGACTGGTCCTCATATCACCACACTGGACAGACTGGTCCTCATATCACCACACTGGACAGACTGGTCCCCATATCACCACACTGGACAGACTGGTCCCCATATCACCACACTGGACAGACTGGTCCCCATATCATCACACTGAACAGACTGGTCCCCATATCACCACACTGGACAGACTGGTCCTCATATCATCACACTGAACAGACTGGTCCCCATATCACCACACTGGACAGACTGGTCCCCATATCACCACACTGGACAGACTGGTCCCCATATCACCACACTGGACAGACTGGTCCCCATATCATCACACTGGACAGACTGGTCCTCATATCACCACACTGGACAGACTGGTCCTCATATCACCACACTGGACAGACTGGTCCTCATATCACCACACTGGACAGACTGGTCCCCATATCACCACACTGGACAGACTGGTCCCCATATCACCACACTGGACAGACTGGTCCCCATATCATCACACTGAACAGACTGGTCCCCATATCACCACACTGGACAGACTGGTCCCCATATCACCACACTGGACAGACTGGTCCCCATATCACCACACTGGACAGACTGGTCCCCATATCATCACACTGGACAGACTGGTTCTCATATCACCACACTGGACAGACTGGTCCTCATATCACCACACTGGACAGACTGGTCCTCATATCACCACACTGGACAGACTGGTCCTCATATCACCACACTGGACAGACTGGTCCCCATATCACCACACTGGACAGACTGGTCCTCATATCACCACACTGGACAGACTGGTCCTCATATCACCACACTGGACAGACTGGTCCTAATATCACCACACTGGACAGACTGGTCCTCATATCACCACACTGGACAGACTGGTCCTCATATCACCACACTGGACAGACTGGTCCTCATATCACCACACTGGACAGACTGGTCCTCATATCACCACACTGGACAGACTGGTCCTAATATCACCACACTGGACAGACTGGTCCTCATATCATCACACTGGACAGACTGGTCCTCATATCACCACACTGGACAGACTGGTCCTCATATCACCACACTGGACAGACTGGTCCTCATATCACCACACTGGACAGACTGGTCCTAATATCACCACACTGGACAGACTGGTCCCCATATCACCACACTGGACAGATTGGTCCTCATATCACCACACTGGACAGACTGGTCCTCATATCACCACACTGGACAGACTGGTCCCCATATCACCACACTGGACAGACTGGTCCTCATATCACCACACTGGACAGACTGGTCCTCATATCACCACACTGGACAGACTGGTCCCAATATCATCACACTGTACAGACTGGTCCTCATATCACCACACTGGACAGACTGGTCCCCATATCACCACACTGGACAGACTGGTCCCCATATCACCACACTGGACAGACTGGTCCTCATATCATCACACTGGACAGACTGGTCCTCATATCATCACACTGGACAGACTGGTCCTCATATCACCACACTGGACAGACTGGTCCCCATATCACCACACTGGACAGACTGGTCCCCATATCACCACACTGGACAGACTGGTCCTCATATCACCACACTGGACAGACTGGTCCTCATATCACCACACTGGACAGACTGGTCCCCATATCACCACACTGGACAGACTGGTCCTCATATCACCACACTGGACAGACTGGTCCTCATATCACCACACTGGACAGACTGGTCCCCATATCACCACACTGGACAGACTGGTCCCCATATCACCACACTGGACAGACTGGTCCCCATATCACCACACTGGACAGACTGGTCCCCATATCATCACACTGGACAGACTGGTCCATATATTACCACACTGGACAGACTGGTCCTCATATCACCACACTGGACAGACTGGTCCTCATATCACCACACTGGACAGACTGGTCCCCATATCACCACACTGGACAGACTGGTCCTCATATCACCACACTGGACAGACTGGTCCTCATATCACCACACTGGACAGACTGGTCCCCATATCACCACACTGGACAGACTGGTCCTAATATCACCATACTGGACAGACTGGTCCTCATATCACCACACTGGACAGACTGGTCCCCATATCACCACACTGGACAGACTGGTCCTCATATCACCACACTGGACAGACTGGTCCTAATATCACCACACTGGGCAGACTGGTCCCCATATCACCACACTGGACAGACTGGTCCCCATATCACCACACTGGACAGACTGGTCCCCATATCACCACACTGGACAGACTGGTCCCCATATCACCATACTGGAAATCTTACCATGTGACGGAGAGTTGCTGGGATTGGACGAGTCTTCGCTCACCTCTACACACAGGACACACCTTCCTGCCGCGCCCGGAACACTTGCTGCACCTGAAACATGGAGATCGTGCTGTCAGTATGAAGCCGACGCCCAGACACCGGGGGAGGAGAGCGCCTCTCACAGGCCATACAGATATCACCTGTGCTAGAGATCAGTATGACATGGAAGGTGGGCCCATAGGAGTGGTACAACTTACCTGCCCTGCGGCCTGTACACCTCCGGACCTGCGGCCTCTACACCTCCGGACCTGCAACCTGTACACCTCCGGACCTGCAACCTGTACACCTCCGGACCTGCAACCTGTACACCTCCGGACCTGCAACCTGTACACCTCCGGACCTGCAACCTGTACACCTCCGGACCTGCAACCTGTACACCTCCGGACCTGCAACCTGTACACCTCCGGACCTGCAACCTGTACACCTCCGGACCTGCAACCTGTACACCTCCGGACCTGCAGCCTGTACACCTCCGGACCTGCAACCTGTACACCTCCGGACCTGCAACCTGTACACCTCCGGACCTGCAACCTGTACACCTCCGGACCTGCAACCTGTACACCTCCGGACCTGCAACCTGTACACCTCCGGACCTGCAACCTGTACACCTCCGGACCTGCAGCCTGTACACCTCCGGACCTGCAACCTGTACACCTCCGGACCTGCAACCTGTACACCTCCGGACCTGCAACCTCTACACCTCCGGACCTGCAACCTGTACACCTCCGGACCTGCAACCTCTACACCTCCGGACCTGCAACCTCTACACCTCCGGACCTGCAACCTGTACACCTCCGGACCTGCAACCTCTACACCTCCGAACCTGCAACCTGTACACCTCCGGACCTGCAACCTCTACACCTCCGGACCTGCAACCTGTACACCTCCGGACCTGCAACCTCTACACCTCCGGACCTGCAACCTGTACACCTCCGGACCTGCAACCTCTACACCTCCGAACCTGCAACCTGTACACCTCCGGACCTGCAACCTCTACACCTCCGGACCTGCGGCCTGTACACCTCCGGACCTGCAACCTCTACACCTCCGGACCTGCAACCTCTACACCTCCGGACCTGCAACCTCTACACCTCCGGACCTGCAACCTGTACACCTCCGGACCTGCAACCTGTACACCTCCGGACCTGCAGCCTGTACACCTCCGGACCTGCAACCTGTACACCTCCGGACCTGCAACCTCTACACCTCCGGACCTGCAACCTCTACACCTCCGGACCTGCGGCCTGTACACCTCCGGACCTGCAACCTGTACACCTCCGGACCTGCGGCCTCTACACCTCCGGACCTGCAACCTGTACACCTCCGGACCTGCAACCTGTACACCTCCGGACCTGCAACCTGTACACCTCCGGACCTGCAACCTGTACACCTCCGGACCTGCAACCTGTACACCTCCGGACCTGCGGCCTCTACACCTCCGGACCTACAACCTGTACACCTCCGGACCTGCAACCTGTACACCTCCGGACCTGCAACCTGTACACCTCCGGACCTGCAACCTCTACACCTCCGAACCTGCAACCTGTACACCTCCGGACCTGCAACCTGTACACCTCCGGACCTGCAACCTCTACACCTCCGGACCTGCAACCTTTACACCTCCGGACCTGCAACCTTTACACCTCCGGACCTGCAACCTGTACACCTCCGGACCTGCAACCTGTACACCTCCGGACCTGCAACCTGTACACCTCCGGACCTGCAACCTGTACACCTCCGGACCTGCAGCCTGTACACCTCCGGACCTGCAACCTGTACACCTCCGGACCTGCAACCTGTACACCTCCGGACCTGCAACCTGTACACCTCCGGACCTGCAACCTGTACACCTCCGGACCTGCAACCTCTACACCTCCGAACCTGCAACCTGTACACCTCCGGACCTGCGGCCTCTACACCTCCGAACCTGCAACCTGTACACCTCCGGACCTGCAACCTGTACACCTCCGGACCTGCAACCTGTACACCTCCGGACCTGCAGCCTGTACACCTCCGGACCTGCAACCTGTACACCTCCGGACCTGCAACCTCTACACCTCCGAACCTGCAACCTCTACACCTCCGGACCTGCAACCTGTACACCTCCGGACCTGCAACCTCTACACCTCCGGACCTGCAACCTGTACACCTCCGGACCTGCAACCTGTACACCTCCGGACCTGCAACCTGTACACCTCCGGACCTGCAACCTGTACACCTCCGGACCTGCAACCTGTACACCTCCGGACCTGCAACCTCTACACCTCCGGACCTGCAACCTGTACACCTCCGGACCTGCAACCTGTACACCTCCGGACCTGCAACCTGTACACCTCCGGACCTGCAACCTCTACACCTCCGTACCTGCAACCTCTACACCTCCGTACCTGCAACCTCTACACCTCCGAACCTGCAACCTCTACACCTCCGAACCTGCAACCTGTACACCTCCGGACCTGCAACCTGTACACCTCCGGACCTGCGGCCTCTACACCTCCGGACCTGCGGCCTCTACACCTCCGGACCTGCAACCTTTACACCTCCGGACCTGCAACCTGTACACCTCCGGACCTGCAACCTGTACACCTCCGGACCTGCAGCCTCTACACCTCCGGACCTGCAGCCTCTACACCTCCGAACCTGCAACCTGTACACCTCCGGACCTGCAACCTGTACACCTCCGGACCTGCAACCTGTACACCTCCGGACCTGCAACCTGTACACCTCCGGACCTGCAACCTGTACACCTCCGGACCTGCAACCTGTACACCTCCGGACCTGCAACCTCTACACCTCCGGACCTGCAACCTGTACACCTCCGGACCTGCAACCTGTACACCTCCGGACCTGCAACCTGTACACCTCCGGACCTGCAACCTGTACACCTCCGGACCTGCAACCTCTACACCTCCGGACCTGCAACCTGTACACCTCCGGACCTGCAACCTCTACACCTCCGGACCTGCAACCTGTACACCTCCGGACCTGCAACCTCTACACCTCCGGACCTGCAACCTTTACACCTCCGGACCTGCAACCTGTACACCTCCGGACCTGCAACCTTTACACCTCCGGACCTGCAGCCTGTACACCTCCGGACCTGCAACCTGTACACCTCCGGACCTGCAACCTCTACACCTCCGAACCTGCAACCTCTACACCTCCGGACCTGCAACCTCTACACCTCCGGACCTGCAACCTCTACACCTCCGAACCTGCAACCTCTACACCTCCGGACCTGCAACCTGTACACCTCCGGACCTGCAACCTCTACACCTCCGGACCTGCAACCTGTACACCTCCGGACCTGCAACCTGTACACCTCCGGACCTGCAACCTGTACACCTCCGGACCTGCAACCTGTACACCTCCGGACCTGCAACCTGTACACCTCCGGACCTGCGGCCTCTACACCTCCGGACCTGCGGCCTCTACACCTCCGGACCTGCAACCTCTACACCTCCGGACCTGCGGCCTGTACACCTCCGGACCTGCGGCCTGTACACCTCCGGACCTGCAACCTGTACACCTCCGGACCTGCAACCTCTACACCTCCGGACCTGCAACCTGTACACCTCCGGACCTGCAACCTGTACACCTCCGGACCTGCGGCCTCTACACCTCCGGACCTGCAGCCTCTACACCTCCGGACCTGCAACCTCTACACCTCCGGACCTGCAACCTCTACACCTCCGGACCTGCAACCTGTACACCTCCGGACCTGCAGCCTGTACACCTCCGGACCTGCAGCCTGTACACCTCCGGACCTGCAACCTGTACACCTCCGGACCTGCAACCTGTACACCTCCGGACCTGCGGCCTCTACACCTCCGGACCTGCGGCCTCTACACCTCCGGACCTGCGGCCTCTACACCTCCGGACCTGCGGCCTCTACACCTCCGGACCTGCAACCTCTACACCTCCGGACCTGCAACCTGTACACCTCCGGACCTGCAACCTGTACACCTCCGGACCTGCAACCTGTACACCTCCGGACCTGCAACCTGTACACCTCCGGGCCTGCGGCCTGTACACCTCCGGACCTGCAACCTGTACACCTCCGGACCTGCAACCTCTACACCTCCGGACCTGCAACCTGTACACCTCCGGACCTGCAACCTCTACACCTCCGGACCTGCAACCTCTACACCTCCGGACCTGCAACCTCTACACCTCCGGACCTGCAACCTCTACACCTCCGGACCTGCAACCTGTACACCTCCGGACCTGCAACCTCTACACCTCCGGACCTGCAACCTCTACACCTCCGGACCTGCAACCTCTACACCTCCGGACCTGCAACCTGTACACCTCCGGACCTGCAACCTGTACACCTCCGGACCTGCAACCTGTACACCTCCGGACCTGCAACCTCTACACCTCCGAACCTGCAACCTGTACACCTCCGGACCTGCAACCTGTACACCTCCGGACCTGCGGCCTCTACACCTCCGGACCTGCAACCTCTACACCTCCGGACCTGCAACCTCTACACCTCCGGACCTGCAACCTCTACACCTCCGTACCTGCAACCTCTACACCTCCGTACCTGCAACCTCTACACCTCCGGACCTGCAACCTGTACACCTCCGGACCTGCAACCTGTACACCTCCGGACCTGCAACCTCTACACCTCCGGACCTGCAACCTCTACACCTCCGGACCTGCAACCTCTACACCTCCGGACCTGCAACCTCTACACCTCCGGACCTGCAACCTCTACACCTCCGGACCTGCAACCTCTACACCTCCGGACCTGCAACCTCTACACCTCCGGACCTGCAACCTCTACACCTCCGGACCTGCAACCTGTACACCTCCGGACCTGCAACCTGTACACCTCCGGACCTGCAACCTGTACACCTCCGGACCTGCGGCCTGTACACCTCCGGACCTGCAACCTCTACACCTCCGGACCTGCAACCTGTACACCTCCGGACCTGCAACCTGTACACCTCCGGACCTGCAACCTGTACACCTCCGAACCTGCAACCTGTCCCCCTCCGGACCTGCAACCTGTACACCTCCGGACCTGCAGCCTCTACACCTCCGGACCTGCAACCTGTACACCTCCGGACCTGCAACCTGTACACCTCCGGACCTGCAACCTCTACACCTCCGGACCTGCAACCTGTACACCTCCGGACCTGCAACCTCTACACCTCCGGACCTGCAACCTGTACACCTCCGGACCTGCAACCTGTACACCTCCGGACCTGCAACCTGTACACCTCCGGACCTGCGGCCTGTACACCTCCGGACCTGCAACCTCTACACCTCCGGACCTGCAACCTGTACACCTCCGGACCTGCAACCTGTACACCTCCGGACCTGCAGCCTCTACACCTCCGGACCTGCAACCTCTACACCTCCGGACCTGCAACCTCTACACCTCCGGACCTGCAACCTGTACACCTCCGGACCTGCAACCTCTACACCTCCGGACCTGCAACCTCTACACCTCCGGACCTGCAACCTCTACACCTCCGGACCTGCAACCTCTACACCTCCGGACCTGCAACCTGTACACCTCCGGACCTGCAACCTCTACACCTCCGGACCTGCAACCTCTACACCTCCGGACCTGCAACCTGTACACCTCCGGACCTGCGGCCTCTACACCTCCGAACCTGCAACTTGTACACCTCCGGACCTGCAACCTGTACACCTCCGGACCTGCAACCTGTACACCTCCGGACCTGCGGCCTGTACACCTCCGGACCTGCAACCTGTACACCTCCGGACCTGCAACCTGTACACCTCCGGACCTGCAACCTGTACACCTCCGGACCTGCAACCTGTACACCTCCGGACCTGCAACCTGTACACCTCCGGACCTGCAACCTGTACACCTCCGGACCTGCAACCTGTACACCTCCGGACCTGCAACCTGTACACCTCCGGACCTGCAACCTGTACACCTCCGGACCTGCAACCTGTACACCTCCGGACCTGCAACCTGTACACCTCCGGACCTGCAGCCTGTACACCTCCGGACCTGCAACCTGTACACCTCCGGACCTGCAACCTCTACACCTCCGGACCTGCAACCTCTACACCTCCGGACCTGCAACCTCTACACCTCCGGACCTGCAACCTCTACACCTCCGGACCTGCAACCTCTACACCTCCGGACCTGCAACCTGTACACCTCCGGACCTGCAACCTCTACACCTCCGGACCTGCAACCTCTACACCTCCGGACCTGCAACCTCTACACCTCCGGACCTGCAACCTCTACACCTCCGGACCTGCAACCTCTACACCTCCGTACCTGCAACCTCTACACCTCCGGACCTGCAACCTGTACACCTCCGGACCTGCAACCTGTACACCTCCGTACCTGCAACCTCTACACCTCCGGACCTGCAACCTCTACACCTCCGTACCTGCAACCTCTACACCTCCGGACCTGCAACCTCTACACCTCCGGACCTGCAACCTGTACACCTCCGGACCTGCAACCTCTACACCTCCGGACCTGCAACCTCTACACCTCCGGACCTGCAACCTGTACACCTCCGGACCTGCAACCTGTACACCTCCGGACCTGCAACCTGTACACCTCCGGACCTGCAACCTGTACACCTCCGGACCTGCAACCTGTACACCTCCGGACCTGCAACCTCTACACCTCCGGACCTGCAACCTCTACACCTCCGGACCTGCAACCTGTACACCTCCGGACCTGCAATCTCTACACCTCCGGACCTGCGGCCTCTACACCTCCGGACCTGCGGCCTCTACACCTCCGGACCTGCGGCCTCTACACCTCCGGACCTGCGGCCCCTACACCTCCGGACCTGCGGCCCCTACACCTCCGTACCTCCGGCCTCTACACCTCCGTACCTCCGGCCTCTACACCTCCGTACCTGCGGCCTCTACACCTCCGTACCTGCAATCTTTACACCTCCAGACCTGCAACCTCTACACCTCCGGACCTGCGGCCTCTACACCTCCGGACCTGTGGCCTCTACACCTCTATATCTGCTGCATTTACACTCGGCCCACTTACAGGGTCCTCCTCCCTGACACACCTGATGTGGTCTTGTGGAGATTTTTATGGAGATGTATTTAATATGTATTGTCATAGTGTCACCCAGTGTTAGTACTTCCGCAACCCGCTCTAAAAGAGCTGATTGGGGTAGTCTGAGGCTGGTTGAATCCCGTCTGATAGGGGAAAACGTCTTGAGGTTGGAGTGTGATGTTTGCAGGGTGCGGATATGTCCGCCAACGGGGGCCCTCTGTGCATTAGCACGGACGATCGTTAAGGAGGGGATATGCTCGCTCTGCAATGACATCATTGGTTATAGGCGGATGGGTGCTCTTGTCTCTGCTATGTCTGATCAACATTGGTTGGAATTCGTAGCGCGCGTCTGCAGATAGCCTCCCTCCCCCATTCAATAATAGTATAATCTGAATATGCGTTATTCTATGGAATAGCACAGAATAAGAATTCCTATCAGCGGTAATATGAGAGCTTATGATCGTTTCAGAGTCAGGGAAGGCGTCGTTTCATGTCCTTGATGATGCCCTGGAGGAGGGGCGAAACGCGTTGACGTAATTTCCGGCCAATTCAGAACCAGTGACGCTACTTCCGGTTTCGGTGGAACGCACGCTGTGTACCCGGGAAACAACACTGACGCTCGTTTATCACTGCAGTCCTGTGAGTCTCTTTGCGAGCAGCGCCATGCTGTCTGTTTACTAGCGGTACTTCACATGTATGTTTTCCTTTTCTTTCCATATGGTCACTTAAATGTCTTTGCTGCTGGCACTATGGAGCCCATCTACATGAGATGAAGTCTGCCTGGACTTTAGTTGGTGAGATCTCTTATTATTTCCCTATCTGATGAGCGGGGCCATTAGAAGGGATTTTTTCATCTAGGAACCAACAACTGATTTCTGGTGTGGAAACACTCAGTTCTCCAGGAGTGATATAATTGCTATTTAATGAACTTTAAGTTTGTTCACTATTGTTTTATACTATAATTGTTGATATGTCAGATAAGTTAATTACTTATAGATGTTTGTGCTACAAGCATTTGTGACACATTTTCTTTGCTCACTTACTTTTCTGCAAGCGCTGCAAATACCCAATATTTTTTCCTTTTTGAGGTGTTAGACCTCTTGTTGCAGCAGCTGCGGAGCTATCAATTTATATATCAATTATCACTGCACAGTCTGTAAGCGCGGGTTTTAATTTTTATAAATATGTTTTAAATCAATACGGCTTCGTTTGCTGGGAGCATATACGCTTTCCTTGCCTGGACACACCCATAAGACGTTAGCCATCATGCGTTATTGTATTCACTGTATGAATTATTGTATTGAATCCCACTCAAGAAATATAGTTTAAAGGATTCATGTATGGCATCTCCTGTTGGAAGGGATGTCCTTGTTTTTTTCCCTGTGTGAAGGTCACATGCTGTGACGTCACTTCCTGTTGGTAACTTCTTTAGTGAGGATCACATGCTGTGACATCACTTCCTGTTGGGATTTTAATCCTGTGGGGATTTCAATAAAAGGAGAGACACACAGCTCCCAGACACACTATGCTGGGAGGCTGAGATGAGAACATAACTGTGTGGTGCTGCCTTTCTTGGGATGAATGATGGGACGAATGAACGGTGAGTGGATCTTAGCAAACTTAGCTAAAGATAGCATTATTGCAAAAAGATGAATCTAAAGTGTGTGCTTATAGAGCACCAGAAATATGGGCTGTGTGCTCTGCATAGAACCTATATTTCTACGACAGTTGTCTTGTGGTTGGTTGATGTGGATGTTGGTTGTCTTGTGGTTGGTTGATGTGGATGTTGGTTGTCTTGTGGTTGGTTGATGTGGATGTTGGTTGTCTTGTGGTTGGTTGATGTGGATGTTGGTTGTCTTGTGGTTGGTTGATGTGGATTGTTGGTTGTCTTGTGTTTGGTTGTTTTTCGCACTCACCTCCTCCTGCCACTTCCAGAACAGCCGTGGCACCTCTTATTCCTCGATCCCTGACGGCTTCCACCAGAACAGCCGCACCGAAACTGCGCAGACATGGGGAGGGGAAGTTCAATGAACATACCGGAGATCTGTGTGGACACCTAGAAGTGGTACAACTTACCTGCCCCGAACCTCCACACCTGGCACACTTACAGCGCCCCCGTCCCTGACACTTGTGGCACACCTGAGCGAGATGACAATGAAGGGGGATACACTGTATATACTGTATATATAGAGAGATAGGAGTTCAGTGTTTCTCCCACATTCTCTGATCTGATCAGTAATATCGATCAGCTCACCTTCAGCTCTGAAGAACGTGGAAGGGGAATTCTCTCTGAGCCATCCTGAAACATTTTCGGGGTCTGGACTCCGATGTCCCACAATTCTGGGGGGCTCCTCGGTTTGCTTTGTCCAGTTTCTGACCTGTACCCCCACATAGTGGGGAATAGGGGAGAAAGATCGGATATCTTTATTTCAATATATTGAGGGAAAAGAACGATCTTTGTTTGTAAATAGTTTACAATGTTTTGTAGAATAATCCTAATTTTTGTGTCATTTTAAAGAGGAGAAAAATGACAGAATAAAATGTATACCTTTTTATCTGCAGTAACAATACGATGAACTCATGCTGATCAAAGTAGATCATTATTATTATTTTTGCGGTCTGTGTCACATGGAGCATTGAAATGTCCCTTTATTTCTTGTCTCAGAGATACGACAGGAAGTCAGAATACATCTCTATATAGTGAGGGGCAACCCACTTTTAGACAACCATCACCAGAACAGAACCCCCCCCCCCCTTAGGAAAATTCTCCCTTTTCGCCTCTTGTTATATTTTGGATTTCTTTTCACTTCCCTCTCTTCTCCTGACAATGAGCTCCAGTATAATGAAGAGACAGTAAATATTCACAGGGGGACACAAAGGGGAGACACAGAGTGGACACAGGGGGGACAGAGGGGGCACAGCGGGGACACAGACTGGACACAGGAGGGACAGAGGGAGCACAGCGGGGACATAGGGGGCACAGGGGGGACACAGGGGGGACACAGGGGGCACAGAGGAGGCACAGAGTGGACACAGGGGGGACAGAGTGGACACAGGGGGGCACAGAGAGGACACAGGGGGCAAAAATGGGACACAGAGGGGACACAGGGGGGATGTAACAGAACCCTGTCGCATTCCGCTTGAGTGCTTCTGTCAGTACACTGCTTCCTCCAGTCAGGACCTTAAGATACAGTATCAGATATTACAGCCACATATTGCAACCAAGAACTAGGCGAGACTAGCTCAGTAACAAAACTGGAAAACTTAATTTGAAACTCAGACACGTTCTTTTATACCCCATAGGAGGGCATCCCCCCTCCTGATCATTTTACCTTAACAATATAAACTGTAACCAGAAACCTAATTACAACAGACACATACTATAAACATTACGTTAATGAACCACCTGGATGACTCAGAGGTCTCATTGCAGGTCAGACTTGTCAACTTCAAGCTCAGAAGGTACAATACACATTATCATAAGTATAAACACAGAACTTAGCAGGAGACCCCCAGTAGCAGACTGTCCGGCTCCTACATTGAACAGAGGCCAATTTTACATAGTAGTAGGCGAGGATGAAAAAAGACACAAGTCCATCAAGTCCAACCTCTGTGTGTGATTATATGTCAGTATTACATTGTATATCCCTGTATGTTGTGGTCGTTCAGGTGCTTATCTAATAGTTTCTTGAAACCATTGATGCTCCCCGCTGAGACCACCGCCTGTGGAAGGGAATTCCACATCCTTGCCGCTCTGAAGCCCTGTACACACGGGCGGGAATCTCGTTGGGAAAAAAACATCGGTTTTCCAGACGAGATTCCCGGCAAGCTTTCCTCATCGAGCATGCACGGGTTTACCTGGAGACAGGTAAGCATACACACACACGGTTTTCTCGTCGGGAAACAGGCCGACGAGAATCCCGACAAGAAAATAGAGAGCAGGAGAATCCCGGCGAGAAACCATACACACGGCGGGTTTTCTCTGCAAAAAGCTCTCCCAGCAGTTTTCTTGCAGAGAAAACCGGCCGTGTGTACAAGGCTTGACAGTAAAGAACCCTCTATGTAGTTTAAGGTTAAACCTCTTTTCTTGTAATTTTAGTGAATGGCCACGTGTTTTATTAAACTCCCTTCCACAAAAAAGTTTTATCTCTATTGTGGGGTCACCAGTCCGGTGTTGAAATTGAAATCATATCCGTGATCAGCTCTCTCAATGAACATGTTGAGTTCAGAATCAGACAAACCAAGAATAGTCTTTACATCTATCCTGGGAGATATTGTGGATAAATATTACTGTCCCATCTGAAGTAATGCAGACCACGTTCTCAGTGTCCATTACGTGGTCCATCATTAGAGAACGATCTGCTCTCTCCCTGGACCATAGTCAGTAGGTAAGAGGCACCTAGTCCTCTCCAGAAGCCCCCATCTTGGTGAGGTCTGTCACAGGGGGACACAGGGGGGACACAGAATGGACATATGGGGGAACAGAGGGGGCACAGGGGGGACACAGAGGGGACACAGGGAGGACACAGAATGGACATAGGGGGGCACAGAGGGGACACGGGGGGCACAGGGAGGACACAGAATGGACATATGGGGGCACAGAGGGGACACAGGGGGGACACAGGGAGGACACAGGGAGGACACAGAATGGACATAGGGGGGCACAGAGGGGACACGGGGGGCACAGGGAGGACACAGAATGGACATATGGGGGCACAGGGGGGACACAGGGGGGCACAGAGGGGACACAGGGAGGACACAGAATGGACATAGGGGGACACAGGGAGGACACAATGGACATAGGGGGGCACAGGGAGGACACAGAATGGACATAGGGGGCACAGAGGGGACACAGAATGGACATAGGGGGGCACAGAGGGGACACAGGGGCAACACAGAGTGGGCACAGATGGGACACAGAGGGGAGAAATAGGGGGGACACAGAGTGGGCGCAGATGGGACACAGAGGGGAGAAATAGGGGGGACACAGAGTGGGCGCAGATGGTACACAGAGGGGACAAAGGGGAGAAATAGGGGGGACACAGAGTGGGCGCAGATGGGACACAGAGGGGACAAAGGGGAGAAATAGGGGGGACACAGAGTGGGCGCAGATGGGACATAGGGGGGCACAGATGGGACACAGAGAGCAAAATAAAGCTGACAGAGGTTCTAATCCTTCTACACCACCATGGAAGGTGCTCCGAGGTTCAGCGTTGGTTGTAGATCTGTATATCTGAAGGTTTGGGGTCCTTATTGGGGGGTCACTAAGACTAATCTCAGGATTGTAGTAGAGGAAACATTCCACACATTGGAAAGATTTAGGAAATTTGCCGATCGCCTTCCCTGAGAATTACGGAGCGGAAGCCGGTTGATCTATAGAGTTATTTTTGATTTTTACTTAAATGCTTCTCAGAATATTTCCATTATCATTCCATTCCAGGACTGTCATTAAAAATGAGACAATGATAAATATGATGTCATCACTAACCGGTATACGGCTTGCTGGTCTTCTCCTGCCGCCGGCTCTCCGTGAAGCTCTCCAGCCTGTACTGGGGATACACAATCATTTTACATATTTTAGGAATGCCCGGAATTCTTCTGTTTTTGATACTTTTGGATACATTGCTTCCCATAGCTATAATTACACATCACATGACACCATTCAAAGGCCCCACCCCTTTTTCACTAGCCCATCCTATACTCAATACTCCGCCCACTGGAAGCCTGAAGAACAAGTGTGAGTGGCTGAATTTTTCCTGATTTTTTTAAGTGTCTCATAAATCCTTTTACTTGATTCTATCGCCCCCCCCCCCCCCCGGCACCCCTCACCTGAGCAATAGACCAGAAATGTAATATCCTGGAGGGGGTCAGAAAAGTGGAGAGAGGCCAGGAGCAGAGAATTTTCTACCTATGGGGGGTCGTGTTGGGGGTGTGATGTCCTGATGGTTCGTGTAATTAGAAAGGCAAAGAGAACTCTTTATGGGGGGTCATTCTGGAGGGTGAGATATTGGGGTTATGTTCTTTATGGGGTGTCATTTTGGAGGGTGAGATATTGGGGTTTATGTTCTTTATGGGGGGGTCATTTTGGAGGGTAAGATATCGGGGTTATGCTTCTTATGGGGGACTCATTTTGGAGGGTGAGATATTGGGGTTATGTTCTTTATGGGGGGGTCATTTTGGAGGGTGAGATATTGGGGTTATGTTCTTTATGGGGGGGGATTTAGAGGGTGAGATATTGGGGTTATGTTCTTTATGGGGTGTCATTTTGGAGGGTGAGATATCGGGGTTATGTTCTTTATGGGGGTGAGATATTGGGGTTATGTTCGTTATGTTGGGCTCATTTTGGAGGGTGAGATATTGGGGTTATGTTCTTTATGGGGGGGTCATTTTGGAGGGTTAGATATTGGGGTTATGTTCTTTATGGGGTGTCATTTTGGAGGGTCTGGAATAGGGATGAACTTTGTGTTTGACTCGAACCCGACTTGTTCATTCCCCGACTTAGTTGGGGTAGGCGGTACACTTTGGTGGGGGTCAGCCACGCCCAGTGGCCTTTGACCTCTGGGGACCCGCCCTCTGACCTCTGGGGGGAGGTACCTGTTCAAGAGCCTGGGTCCTAGCCTTGCTCTTAAAGGGAAAACCCTAACCCTAACCCCTAACCCCTAACCACCAGCTGAATCCACCACAACACACGCTGCTGTGCTCCATGCTGCCTCCCTGATCCTGCTCAAAGGCCAAGAACCAGAGGGTGATCAACTTGGGAACACAACCCCCCCCCTTTTTTGTTCCCGTCTCCTCCAACATCACTGATGATTACCGTCGGCAGGGGGTTTATACCTACCCTTTAAAAACCCCCTCCCCCACCCGAACGGTTCATCCATTACTACTTGAAACGGAAGGGGACCAACAAACTTAGCCCTCCTCAACCCTTACAGCATCAGGATTTAAGCGCATGCCAGCAAGCCTTTCCATTATTGGACCAGACCACAGTTATACCCTACACACTGGTCTCCGACTTTTCCTTTAGCGCTACGTGCCCCTTGTTGGGGAGCCGTTTTCTCCGCCGGGGGATTGTGTCTGTGCCCCTCGGGTGAACCCCGGGCACCGGACGCCAGTGGGACATGGCTCGTTTGGAATAAGAGGTTTTTCTTCCCTGGTGCCTTTTGATTTTATGTTCCATCCCTCCCCTATGGATGCAACCTTATGATCCCCAAGTCTATACATATGACATACTAAAATATCCTTGTTGACACAATCATCTCCCTGAAGAAGAAAAAAAATTGTATTTTTCGAAACGCGTCGGTTCTCACCATTATATGTTTTTTATGTAACTATATGGTGTCCCTGATTGTATTATTTCATGTATTGTATGTCATCGTGTTAGCATCCTTCCCATGTTCATACCAATCATCCCTGTAAGATTATCCTTACCCACCACCACTACCTTGTTGCAAATAAACAACCCTTAATTTTCTATCTGTGATCTACGTATTTACTACAAGAGTAAAGCTTCCTTTTAAAGTCCCCCAAGAGGAACCCCCCTTTTCCCGTACATTTAGCCAATGGGATGCGGGAACCTTTACGCTATAGACCGTCCTCAGCACCTATCCCCCATTTTCGTGTTTGACTCGAACATTGGCTGTTCGCCGAATTGCGAACATTATGGGGCGTTTGCACCAAATTCGAGTGGCGCGTCACGGCCCATAATTCACTGTGGCATCGCAGTGCATTGCTGGCTGATGATTGGCCAAGCATGCACTATGACCCGCATGCTTTGGCCAATCACAGCGCGCAAAAAACGGAGAGCCATAATTGGCCAAAGCCAGGGTGGAAGGATCCTCGTATTCTTCGGATCAAGGAGAGGGACCATTACTGGCTGGCCACTCTCCTTGATCCACGGTACAAGGGTAAGGTTTTGGACATTATCTTACCGTCGCAGAGGGAGCAGAGGATGAGACAACTCCGGGAGGCCTTGCAGAAAGGTCTGTGCAACGCGTTCCTCAGAGACTGGGAGGTTACAAACTCCTGGTCCTGGACAACGAGTTGCTGAGGCTTCGGTCAGTCAAAGAAGGAGCGGTGGAGAAGGTGGCCGTCTGACCGATGCGTTCAGACAATTTTTTAGTCCGCAGCCCCAAGGTATGATCGGTTCCAGCAACCATCGCCAGCGTCTGATATACATGGTGCAGGAATACCTAGGGGCAAGGTCAGACTTGGACACCTTCCCCACCGAAAATCCTCTGGCTTACTGGGTCTTGAGGATGGATCACTGGCCAGAGCTTGCACAGTATGCAATTGAGCTACTGGCCTGTCCTGCATCCAGCGTTCTTTCAGAACGCACATTCAGTGCTGCTGGAGGATTTGTCACGGATCACAGGGTGCGCCTGTCCACAGACTCGGTCGATCGACTGACCTTCATGAAAATGAATCAGTCTTGGATCACCACCAGCTACCAAACACCTGACGCTGATATAAGAGAATTTTTTTTTTTGAAATGTCACATCCCTTCAAGACTGCCTATGCTGATGCAGAGCGACTATCCTTTTATGCAGAGTGACTATCCTCCTCCTCCTCAATGATCATACTGATAGCTTGTAAGAACATTTTTGGTTCTGGGCACCGCCACCAGTGGCTAAGGCCCAATTTTTCAGCCCCTGTTTAATTGCATGTAATTACAATTTTTGATGCAATACTTTGCTCATTGCTGCACTCCGAGTACAGTAACTGTGAGGGCTTACAGTGTTGTGGCACCAGCACCACCACCAAAGGCCCAATTTTTCCTACCACTGTTCAACAATGACATGTAATTACAATTCCTGATATAATAATTCACAGCAGGGCGTTCCAGCACCCACCAAGAGTAACTCTGAGGGCTTACAGTGTTGTGCCAACACCAACAACTAAGGGGCCTATTTCTGCAGAGTATATACGGCAGGCCCCTACTTTCAAACATCCAACTTACAAACGACTCCTACTTGCAAACGGAAGGAGACAACAGGAAGTGAGAGGAAATCTACCCCTAGGAAGGAAAATTCTCTCCTGTAAGAATTAATATGGGAGAAAGGTGTCTCCTCTCTACTGATGCTTTATCACCAATCCTTGTTTCAATAAAAACCCCACTTTTCAAAAACATTTGTCATTGGGACGGAAAGTGAGGTGAAATGTTCTGAACAGGGGCACAGACAGCAAAACAAATGTTACAGGGGTGATAACCCTTCCCTATCTTTTCCAAAAAGTTTAAAAATAGATTTTTGGGCTGGAGCTACACTTAAACAATGTAGCTGTTCAAAATTACAAACAGATTCTACATAAGAACAAACCTACAGTCCCTGTCTTGTATGCACCGCCTGTATACTGCTGTCCAGAGTATATAGGGCCTAGGGGCCCCACGCCTTTCCTTTTTTTTAATTTGGGTGCGGGGTTCCCCTTAATATCCATACAAGACCCAAAGGGGCTGGTAGTGGGCAGGGGGGGTGATGGGGTAGCTATGCCATTTTTCTTAAAGATTTTCATCCATATTGCCGGGACCAGACATTACATTAAAGCCGCAAGCAGTTTTAAATGACTTTTATTCCTTTAGAATTACAATTTTGTGCAGGGACACAGTTCTAAACACAGGAAACATGCGCCACTTCACAGGCATATTATACACACCCCCCAGGTATGATATTTAAAAGGAATATTTCACTTTTATTGTTTCACTTTATGCATCATTAAAATCACTGCCCCCGAAAAAACGTCAGTTTTCAAAACTTCTTTTTGCATTGATACATCTCCCCTGGTGCAGAACCCGGGTCCCCAAACACTCCCTTGGGGCAGGACCCGGGTCCCCAAACACTCCCCTGGGGCAGGACCCGGGTCCCCAAACACTCCCCTGGGGCAGGACCCGGGTCCCCAAACACTCCCCTGGGGCAGGACCCGGGTCCCCAAACACTCCCCTGAGGCAAGACCCGGGTCCCCAAACCCTTTTTAGGACAATAACATGCATATAAGTCGTTATAATTTAGATTTCGAAAGTTCGAGTCCCATAGACTTTAATAGGGTTCTAAAGTTCACGCGAACTTTCGGTCCGTTCACAGGTTCTGGTGCGAACCGAACCGGGGGGTGTTCGGCTCATCACTAGTCTGGATATGTTTTATGTATTTTCTCTGGAACGTTGCCTGAATATTATATATCTTCTATTCATAGTGAAGTTATAGATATTTGTTTCCTTTGGTCCCTTCTGATGCCCCCTCCCCCTCCCCCCCCCCAACCTGACACTTTAGGGGCACTGGGCAGATTCTCCATTTGATGTGATAAATCTCACTTACTCGGTAAAGGGGCATCTGGGTTAACCTGTTAATGACCAGTTCCTCCACTCTGGGTGGGTGGAAGCAGCGTTTGGCAGACAGATACCGGAGAATTGCCTCTCTGGCCGGGTCCTCTGTGATGTCCACATTCCTGGAGAAAGATGACAGGTCCTCTTATTGTCATATTTTGGAGATTGGTCCAAATCTAGACTCTGATGCAGCAGAATTGCACACATTGCTCGGCACACATTCCTCGGCACACATTGCTCGGCACACATTCCTCGGCACACATTGCTCGGCACGCATTGCTCGGCAGTCGGCACACATTGCTCGGCACACATTGCTCGGCACGCATTGCTCGGCAGTCGGCACACATTCCTCGGCACACATTGCTCGGCACACATTGCTCGGCACACATTCCTCGGCACACATTCCTCGGCACACATTCCTCGGCAGTCGGCACACATTGCTCGGCACGCATTGCTCGGCAGTCAGCACACATTGCTCGGCACACATTGCTCGGCACACATTGCTCGGCAGCTGGCACGCATTGCTCGGCAGTCGGCACGCATTGCTCGGCGCTCGGCACGCATTGCTCGGCGCTCGGCAGTCAGCAGTCGGCACACATTGCTCGGCACGCATTGCTCGGCAGTCGGCACACATTGCTCGGCACACATTGCTCGGCACACATTGCTCGGCAGTCGGCACAAATTGCTCGGCACACATTGCTCGGCACACATTGCTCGGCAGTCGGCACACATTACTCGGCACACATTGCTCGGCACACATTGCTCGGCAGCTGGCACGCATTGCTCGGCAGTCGGCACGCATTGCTCGGCGCTCGGCACGCATTGCTCGGCGCTCGGCAGTCGGCAGTCGGCACACATTGCTCGGCACACATTGCTCGACACGCATTGCTCGCAGTCGGCACACATTGCTCGGCACACATTGCTCGGCATCTGGCACGCATTGCTCGGCAGTCGGCACGCATTGCTCGGCGCTCGGCACGCATTGCTCGGCGCTCGGCAGTCGGCAGTCGGCACACATTGCTCGGCACACATTGCTCGGCACGCATTGCTCGGCAGTCGGCACACATTGCTCGGCAGTCGGCACACATCGCTCGGCAGTCGACACGCATCGCTCGGCAGTCGACACGCATCGCTCGGCACGCATCACTCGGCAGTCGGCACACATTGCTTGGCACGCATTGCTCGGCACGCATTGCTCGGCAGTCGGCACACATTGCTCGGCACACATTGCTCGGCACACATTGCTCGGCAGTCGGCACAAATTGCTCGGCACACATTGCTCGGCACACATTGCTCGGCAGTCGGCACGCATCGCTCGGCACGCATCACTCGGCACACATGGCTCGGCCCGGCATCTTCTACAAAGGACAAGATTATCATTGATTGTTTGAAGTCTTCCGGAAGGCCAAACATGGAAAGACCTTCAGCTTGGCTCTAGGAATGAAGCCCACCGGTGTGTGTGACTTTCTGCTGGCTGCCACACTAATTTCATATAGTAGTCGGCATCCTCGTGGCAAATAGGTCAACATGTGCCCTTCACCCCCACCCCCCCTCCCACCCATGTGCTGTGAGTGTGAACTACTTCAGCAGAATAGGTTGCAGCCCCTGTCATTTTTCTTCCTCCCTGCTGAAGCACCTAAAGGCAGCTGCCTCTTCTGCCTACCCCTCGGCCCGGCCCGGCCCACCTCCCCCAGGTCACCGTGCAGCTTCCCTCACATAATGAACATGGAAGGGATGTTGTAGAGAAGTCCCTGACATGACTCTGGTCCTCACAAAGGGATATGGAAAAGCCGGCCGACTCTGACAGAATCACATAAAATGAGGGGATCCTCTGAGGAGGACGAAACGTTTGGGGAGGGCTTTAGATTTCCGCGGATTTCACATAAAGTGTAATAAATGTTCATTGTACAGAATATGTCTTCTGCCGATCAATAGGAAGACTAACGAGCGGCTGCAGCCAGAAAATACAGAGAAGACTTACCTGGAAAAGGGAGGATCCCTCTCACCGACACCCAGATCATGGGGACTCTCCGGGGCCCCTGGGGACACAAAGTACAGGCAGAGAACTCATTCATCTGCTTTTCCTCACTGAGAATTGTCCATTTTACCCAAAATAAAGATTTCCAAAATTGTATTTACAAAGGTGTAACTAAAAGACCCCTGATAGATGGACCCACTATTCCCCAAACTGACACCAATGATGGGGCACTATTCCCCCCACTGACACCAATGATGGGGCACTATTCCCCAAACTGACACCAATGATGGGGCACTATTGATCTTTTATTGAAAAGAATCAAGCAACCAATTTTATACAAAAGTAAAAAACAAAACCATGGTACAAAACTTCAACAGAAAACAAAGGAATACACATCCATGTTCAGAATATATACAATATATACATAATCCACTACCAAAACATCCCTAGAAAACTATCTACATAAAGCAGCAGAGAGGGCCTAAGAGGCACAACCCATCACCTATGTACGCAGCCATTTATCAAAAATTCATCAAAAATACTGATAATCTAGGGTGATAAGAGACAGACAGCCACACCCGGGAAAGAGACTCCTGGCAGTCAGGGAGGCCTGAAACCCCTCCACGCCTTCAACCAAGCCCCCTGACCCCGCTTGTCTCTCTCAAGCTCCCGAATCTTCCCCACCTCATGCAAAATGTCATACACCACCACCTCAACAGGAAGGAGTTTTTGCCGAATGCTGACCTGACACCGTGCGTTCCAGGTGAAATAACGGACTACTAGGCTAACTAAAAAAAGTGTATCCAAACAAAAAACTCCACCGGTATTGAATGCTCCGTACACCCACTCAGCATAACCCAGCCTGGAGAGGAAAGGGACACCGAGGGCCCGCCCCACCTGTTTGTACACCTCTATGTTAAAAGGGCAATGAAGCAGAAAATGATCCATAGTCTCCTCCTCATCTGCACACTCCTCCCGAGGACAGCTACGATCCATCCCACTGCGGAATTTCAAATTGCCCCGAACATAGAGCTTCCCATGGAAGCACAACCAGGCCAGATCCCTAAATTTAGGGGGTACTCTATCCAAATTAATCAGTCTTAACCCCGCCCTCAAAACTGGGCCCGGGCAATCCCTTAAGGCCAGTGGGTCATGAAAGACTTCGCTCAAGACTCGACTCATAAGGACTTTCCTTGGAACCGATCTGAGATCTTCAGCCGACAATCGCCACTGCCGCAGTAACTTCAGGCACGGAGCGACATAGGCTGGTAGCTGACCATGATGACCCCTGCGATTCTTCACTTGGCCACCTTCTTCCCAAAGTCGTAGAAAAGGCCTAAACCAAGATCTAAATATGCCTACCCATCCAGGAGGTTCCACTGCAAGCATATTACCAATGTTAAACTTTAGAAATAGCAGTGAAAAGAAAAGAACTGGGTTGACCATACCTAAGCCACCCTCCCTCCTGGATAGGTAGGTGACATTCCTCTTGATGGGGTTCAGTCTGTTCCCCCACAGCATCTGGAAGAACACACTACTGACCCTAGCATAGAGAGACACTGGCAAGATGCAGACAAAGCTGACATACAAGAAGATCGGAATCAGGTAAGTCTTAATCAGATCAACCCTTTCCCTCATAGATAACTTCCATCTCTTCCAGCTGACCACCTTAGTATTGGCAATTTCCAGTCTGCCTTCCCAGTTTTTGAGGCCATAATCGCCGGGTCCAAATTCAATGCCTAGTATCTTAATTCTTTCCTGGGGCACTGGAAAGGTGTCCGGGAGATCAAAACCCTCACCATCCTTTCCCATCCAGAAAACTTCAGTCTTTTCCTGATTGATCTAGGAGCCTGATGCTTCAGAATACCGTGATGTCAGAGAGACCACCTCCTCCGCTTCATCCGTCCCAGTGACAATCACTGACACATCATCCGCATAGGCAACAACCCTCAAAGGCGGCTCACCCGGGAGCCCCACTGGTACCCCACACAACATGCCGCTCTCTAGCCTCCTGACGAAGGGGTCGATTGCAAACACATAGAGCAGGGGACTCAGGGGACAACCCTGGCGCACCCCGGAGCCAACCCCAAAGGACTGTCCAACCCAACCATTAACAAGAGGGAAGCTTTCTGCCCCCTTATACAAGACTTTCAGCCAATCGACAAAACCACCCGGCAGACCGTACTTACTAAGGAGCAACCACAGGTACTCATGGTTAACACGATCAAAAGCCTTTGCCTGATCCAATGTCAGCAAATACTTTCCCCAGCCTGCAGCCCTGCACCGCTCCAAGGCCTCCCGGACAGCTAAAACCGCTGTGAAGGTGCTCCTACCCTGGACCGAACAGTGCTGATGGCGAGAAAGCAAAGACTCTGCCACTGACGATAGGCGCCAGAAAAATATCTTTGCCAGTATCTTTCTATCGACATTAAGAAGGCTGATGGGGCGCCAATTCTCAATCATCGAAGGATCTTTACCCTTTGAAAGAAGAATCACAGCCGAGTGCCTCATGGAAGGGGAAAGCACCCCCTCAGCAAGGCAACTGTTAAAAACCTCTACCAAATGCGGGGCCAGAATAGACTTAAAGGCTTTGTAAAACTCAGCCGTCAAGCCATCCGGTCCAGGCGACTTTTTGATGGCAAGCTGTTCAATTGCCCTCATCACCTCTTCGACTGTGATCTCCTCTGTCAAATTCATCAATGGAACATCTCCACCATTTAGACCTGGAGTAGAGTCCAAAAAGCTTTCCATCTTGTCACGATCAAGCTCTTTCCTCCCAAGAAGGTCGGCATAAAAGGACCTCACGACCTCCAGAATCCCTGACCTGGACTTTGTCAAGGAACCTGTACTGTCCTTAAGGCCAACGACCGTTTTAACAGCTACACCTTGTTTGCAGTTCTGGTAAGGGTCAGGCGAGTGGTACTTCCCATAGTCCCTCTCCAGAACCAAAGAGGCATGCCGGTCATATTGACACTTCCTGAGAAGGAGTTTCACTTCGGAGATTGCCCCAGGATCTCCTCCTCTCGAGACAAGAATATCCAGCTTCCTCCGTAAACGTTGGTAGGTCATGTATTTATTAAACTGATTTCTATTGGCTAGGCCCCTGAAGAATCCAGCGATCCTCTTTTTGGTCAGCTCCCACCACTCAGCCTTGCTGCTACAAAAGTCCAGGATGGTCACCTGTGCCTGAAAGAATTCCTCAAAGGATTGTCTAATATGTTCTTCCTTGAGTAGTGTCGAATTTAATCTCCAGATGCCCTTGCCCCTCTGAGGGGCATCTGAAGCATTCAGTACCACAGATAGCATACAGTGATCAGAGAACTCTACTGCCTGCACCACTGGGGGCGAGAAAGCAGAGGCCTCCTTCAAAAAAAACCTATCTATCCTACTCTGACTATTACCACGATGAAAAGTGAACCCGGTGTCATCTGGGAGGTGCTTAATGTGCACATCCACAAGACCAGCATCCCTAACCATACTATTTAAAAAAACGCTATCATATCCCAGCCTGTCCTTGAAGTCCTTCCTGTCCTTGGGCCTAGTTACTGTATTAAAGTCACCTCCAAAGACCACTTGCCGGGATGTAAAAAGAAATGGCTTGATCCTTGTAAAAAGGCATTTCCTGTCCCACTTTGTGTGCGGCCCATAAACATTGATTAGGCGCAGGTCCTGCCCTCCCACAAGGACGTCTAAGACCATACATCTCCCAATCTCCACCTCAATAACCCGCCGGACAGTTACCATGCCGGTTTTAAACAACACCGCCACACCGCCGTAAGGCTCGGCCGCAAGAGACCAGTAAGATGGACCATACCTCCACTCTCTCTTGGCCATATGAATATCTGCCAAGGAGGTGAGCCTAGTCTCTTGCAAAAATAAAATTTCAGCATCTAATTGGCTGAACAAAAAGAAGGCCATAGAACGAGCTCTTACTGACTTAATGCTGGCGACATTAATTGTCACCACTTTTAACGGAGGGGGAACCGCCATTTGGGTTATTGGGTGGATTGCTTCTTAGCTCCCCTCTGCTGCTCATCACCAGAAGCCTCTCTCTTTCTAGAGGCCGCCTCAAAGTCCATTTCGGAATCAGAACTTCTCTCAGAAGAAGCTCCAGATGAAGAAATATCCCACTTGGAGGACCTATGACGGCTGGAGACAGGAACCGGAGCTTCCCGTCCCCGTTCCGTCCTCACCGCCTGCCTCTTCCGCCTCCCAACCTTCCTTCTCTCTTCCATTTACTGCAGGTCAGCCTCAGAGATGCCCTCATCTCTTACTTTTTTCTTTAAAGTCTTTCTAGAAGACTTCTTTACAGAGGAAGAAGCAACCTTTTTAGTACACGCTGGTGGGGGGGGTGATCCCTTTAAGTCAGACTCAGGAGGGGTAGACTCCTGGGGGGTAACTGACTCGGGGGGCACAGACTTGGAAGGTTCTGACACAAGAGGAGAGGGTACAGTAGGCTGGGGGGACACAGAGACAGAAACAGAAGGAGTACTTACAGACACAGGAGGGGTGGCCACAGGAACTGGAGAGGGATCCTGAGCAGGACCGGGGGAGGGGGTCACCGCAGAGGAGGATGGTACACCAGGGGTCTCACCCTCCATCCTGTCCAGCCTTGACATGTCATCTACTACCTCCTTCTCCATATTGTGCCAGGCTTCAGGACACCTGCTGTAGGGGTGGCCAAGGCGCAGGCACAGGTTGCACCTGATCTTCCTGGTACAGTCCTTAGCCATATGATCCTGCCCCTGACACACTGAACACATCAAGGCTGAACAGGAGGAGCTCAAGTGCCCCTTTTCTCCACAGCGGTGACACAGCTTCGGCTGACCAGGGTAGAAAACAGTCATCCTATCCCTCCCTATGAAAGCTGAGGAGGGCAGGTGACGGACAACATTCCCATCCCTGGCCAACCTGACTGTTACCGACCATCCCCCAGTCCAGATGTTACGCTCATCATGGATTTTATTAGGTTTGGTCAAAACCTCCCCATAGTTCCTTAACCAGACCTCTAGATCCCGAGCAGGAACACTCTCATTGGTCAGGATAATGGTAATTTTTTTTACTGTTGACCTCTGAGAAACCGCAACTGGGACCAGACCTTCCCATTCAGGTCTTGACCTGCACCGAGCCTCATATCGCTCCCAGAACAGGTCAAGACCCTCTGGCCTGGTGAAGCTAACCGTATAGTCCCTTGTCCCAGCTACGTGTATAAAGGCATACAGGTCATTTGCACCAAAACCCATCTCCAATATCATATCTACCACTGCACGCCGTGCTGGAGGGATGGCACCACCTTCCCATTTCAGAATAACTACATTCCGTCTGGGACCCCCAGCAGAAGCCAGAGACCCAAGACCAGATCTTGGGGTGCTCAAAGTGGCAGCTTGCAGTGGAAAACCCCGTTTGGGAGCGGGACTACCAGGAGCAGAGTGTGCCACCTGTGCAAAAGTAGGTTTATCAGGGCCAAGGGCCGACACTGAAGCCACATCACTCTGTATATTATTATTATTATCATCATCAACTGTATGAACTGAAATGGCAGGATCTGTAGCAGGATTGTTCATCACACTGGTACTGGGGTGATTGTTATCAGTCACAGAACTATTCAAATTCCCATCAGGAATAGTCACAGTTGCTGCAATACCAGCTGTCTCCTGATGCTGCACTGTAGAGTCCTCAGCAGCAGTGGGGCAAACAGCTTTGGACTCAGCCAAAGAAGGGTTAATGGGCTGTTCTGACACTTGCAGTCCATCCACAGAAATGACATTTTTTAAATGTAACTCTTGCTGCATTGCAGCCTCAGCAGGCACAACATTGCTGCATACAGGACTAGCAGCCTGATTGTCATTAGGCACATTGTCAGTCACAGTGTTAAAAGGAACAAAAACAGTCTTATCCACAACATTGGATTTAGCAGGCTTAACCTTATCAGGTACATCATCAGTAATGTCTTCCTCATTAAATATCATCTGATCTCCCCGCATAGGAGACTCCATTACCTGGATGGCCCTCAGCATGCCTCCAGATTCCTGGGAAGGCCTGGGGCTGCTTACCTCTCCCTGGGGGGGCAGGGGGTCAGAACTGGGGGTCTCCTCCTCCTCCACCTCCATCTTTGTCACCCTTCCAAACCTTTTGTCGTTACAAAATTTTTCTTTAAAGGGCCCATCTCTGCCTTCCATCATGGCCACGATGGTCTCCTGATGATCCACACGGACCTTGGCCAGCTGGATTTCCGGATCCATGGATCCCCGTTTCTGGCTGTGTAAGCCCTCACGTTGCCTTCGCAGGCGCTTCAACTCCGCTCTCAACTTGTAGAGCTTGTCCCTCTCCCTGTTCAGGACCTTAATCCCGGCCACCACTCGCTCCCGAATGGCCTCCGAGCCTTCATCCTCACCAGGGGCAGAGAGATCGGCTTGTGCAGAGGCAGGCAGTTCACCTGATGGCCCAGGAGATGGCTGGGAGCCTCCAGCAGGAGAAGCCCCGCTGCCCTCCATGGCCTCCCCAGAAAGGGGGCCAGGGAGCTGGGATAGATTTCACCACCACTCCCCTCTCACAGAGCAGCTTCAGAGGCACCTTCCTCCTGACACACCTGTGCTCCAATGATGGGCGGGGCACTATTCCTCCCACTGACACCAATGACAGGGCACTATTCCTTCCACTGACACCAATGATGGGGCACTATTCCCCAAAATGACACCAATGATGGGGCACTATTCCTCCCACTGACACCAATGATGGGTCACTATTCCTCCCATTGACACCAATGATGGGTCACTATTCCTCCCATTGACACCAATGATGGGACACTATTCCCCCCACTGATACCAATGATGGGACACTATTCCTCCCCCTGACACCAATGATGGGGCACTATTCCTCCCACTGACACAAATGATGGGACACTATTCCTCTCACTGACACCAATGATGGGACACTATTCCTCCCACTGACACCAATGATGGGACACTATTGATCTTTTATTGAAAAGAATCAAGCAACCAATTTTATACAAAAGTAAAAAACAAAACCATAGTACAAAACTTCAACAGAAAACAAAGGAATACACATCCATGTTCAGAATATATACAATATATACACATAATCCACTACCAAAACATCCCTAGAAAACTATCTACATAAAGCAGCAGAGAGGGCCTAAGAGGCACAACCCATCACCTATGTACGCAGCCATTTATCAAAAATTCATCAAAAATACTGATAATCTAGGGTGATAAGAGACAGACAGCCACACCCGGGAAAGAGACTCCTGGCAGTCAGGGAGGCTTGAAACCCCTCCACGCCTTCAACCAAGCCCCCTGACCCCGCTTGTCTCTCTCAAACTCCCGAATCTTCCCCACCTCATGCAAAATGTCATACACCACCACCTCAACAGGAAGGAGTTTTTGCCGAATGCTGACCTGACACCGTGCGTTCCAGGTGAAATAACGGACTACTAGGCTAACTAAAAAAAGTGTATCCAAACAAAAAACTCCACCGGTATTGAATGCTCCGTACACCCACTCAGCATAACCCAGCCTGGAGAGGAAAGGGACACCGAGGGCCCGCCCCACCTGTTTGTACACCTCTATGTTAAAAGGGCAATGAAGCAGAAAATGATCCATAGTCTCCTCCTCATCTGCACACTCCTCCCGAGGACAGCTACGATCCATCCCACTGCGGAATTTCAAATTGCCCCGAACATAGAGCTTCCCATGGAAGCACAACCAGGCCAGATCCCTAAATTTAGGGGGTACTCTATCCAAATTAATCAGTCTTAACCCCGCCCTCAAAACTGGGCCCGGGCAATCCCTTAAGGCCAGTGGGTCATGAAAGACTTCGCTCAAGACTCGACTCATAAGGACTTTCCTTGGAACCGATCTGAGATCTTCAGCCGACAATCGCCACTGCCGCAGTAACTTCAGGCACGGAGCGACATAGGCTGGTAGCTGACCACGATGACCCCTGCGATTCTTCACTTGGCCACCTTCTTCCCAAAGTCGTAGAAAAGGCCTAAACCAAGATCTAAATATGCCTACCCATCCAGGAGGTTCCACTGCAAGCATATTACCAATGTTAAACTTTAGAAATAGCAGTGAAAAGAAAAGAACTGGGTTGACCATACCTAAGCCACCCTCCCTCCTGGATAGGTAGGTGACATTCCTCTTGATGGGGTTCAGTCTGTTCCCCCACAGCATCTGGAAGAACACACTACTGACCCTAGCATAGAGAGACACTGGCAAGATGCAGACAAAGCTGACATACAAGAAGATCGGAATCAGGTAAGTCTTAATCAGATCAACCCTTTCCCTCATAGATAACTTCCATCTCTTCCAGCTGACCACCTTAGTATTGGCAATTTCCAGTCTGCCTTCCCAGTTTTTGAGGCCATAATCGCCGGGTCCAAATTCAATGCCTAGTATCTTAATTCTTTCCTGGGGCACTGGAAAGGTGCCCGGGAGATCAAACCCCTCACCTTCCTTTCCCATCCAGAAAACTTCAGTCTTTTCCTGATTGATCTTGGAGCCTGATGCTTCAGAATACCGTGATGTCAGAGAGACCACCTCCTCCACTTCATCCGTCCCAGTGACAATCACCGACACATCATCCGCATAGGCAACAACCCTCAATGGCGGCTCACCCGGGAGCCCCACTGGTACCCCACACAACATGCCGCTCTCTAGCCTCCTGACGAAGGGGTCGATTGCAAACACATAGAGCAGGGGACTCAGGGGACAACCCTGGCGCACCCCGGAGCCAACCCCAAAGGACTGTCCAACCCAACCATTAACAAGAGGGAAGCTTTCTGCCCCCTTATACAAGACTTTCAGCCAATCGACAAAACCACCCGGCAGACCGTACTTACTAAGGAGCAACCACAGGTACTCATGGTTAACACGATCAAAAGCCTTTGCCTGATCCAATGTCAGCAAATACTTTCCCCAGCCTGCAGCCCTGCACCGCTCCAAGGCCTCCCGGACAGCTAAAACCGCTGTGAAGGTGCTCCTACCCTGGACCGAACAGTGCTGATGGCGAGAAAGCAAAGACTCTGCCACTGACGATAGGCGCCAGAAAAATATCTTTGCCAGTATCTTTCTATCGACATTAAGAAGGCTGATGGGGCGCCAATTCTCAATCATCGAAGGATCTTTACCCTTTGAAAGAAGAATCACAGCCGAGTGCCTCATGGAAGGGGAAAGCACCCCCTCAGCAAGGCAACTGTTAAAAACCTCTACCAAATGCGGGGCCAGAATAGACTTAAAGGCTTTGTAAAACTCAGCCGTCAAGCCATCCGGTCCAGGCGACTTTTTGATGGCAAGCTGTTCAATTGCCTTTATCACCTCTTCGACTGTGATCTCCTCTGTCAAATTCATCAATGGAACATCTCCACCATTTAGACCTGGAGTAGAGTCCAAAAAGCTTTCCATCTTGTCACGATCAAGCTCTTTCCTCCCAAGAAGGTCGGCATAAAAGGACCTCACGACCTCCAGAATCCCTGACCTGGACTTTGTCAAGGAACCTGTACTGTCCTTAAGGCCAACGACCATTTTAACAGCTACACCTTGTTTGCAGTTCTGGTAAGGGTCAGGCGAGTGGTACTTCCCATAGTCCCTCTCCAGAACCAAAGAGGCATGCCGGTCATATTGACACTTCCTGAGAAGGAGTTTCACTTCGGAGATTGCCCCAGGATCTCCTCCTCTCGAGACAAGAATATCCAGCTTCCTCCGTAAACGTTGGTAGGTCATGTATTTATTAAACTGATTTCTATTGGCTAGGCCCCTGAAGAATCCAGCGATCCTCTTTTTGGTCAGCTCCCACCACTCAGCCTTGCTGCTACAAAAGTCCAGGATGGTCACCTGTGCCTGAAAGAATTCCTCAAAGGATTGTCTAACATGTTCTTCCTTGAGTAGTGTCAAATTTAATCTCCAGATGCCCTTGCCCCTCTGAGGGGCGTCCGAAGCATTCAGTACCACAGATAGCATACAGTGATCAGAGAACTCTACTGCCTGCACCACTGGGGGCGAGAAAGCAGAGGCCTCCTTCAAAAAAAACCTATCTATCCTACTCTGACTATTACCACGATGAAAAGTGAACCCGGTGTCATCTGGGAGGTGCTTAATGTGCACATCCACAAGACCAGCATCCCTAACCATACTATTTAAAAAAACGCTATCATATCCCAGCCTGTCCTTGAAGTCCTTCCTGTCCTTGGGCCTAGTTATTGTATTAAAGTCACCTCCAAAGACCACTTGCCGGGATGTAAAAAGAAATGGCTTGATCCTTGTAAAAAGGCATTTCCTGTCCCACTTTGTGTGCGGCCCATAAACATTGATTAGGCGCAGGTCCTGCCCTCCCACAAGGACGTCTAAGACCATACATCTCCCAATCTCCACCTCAATAACCCGCCGGACAGTTACCATGCCGGTTTTAAACAACACCGCCACACCGCCGTAAGGCTCGGCCGCAAGAGACCAGTAAGATGGACCATACCTCCACTCTCTCTTGGCCATATGAATATCTGCCAAGGAGGTGAGCCTAGTCTCTTGCAAAAATAAAATTTCAGCATCTAATTGGCTGAACAAAAAGAAGGCCATAGAACGAGCTCTTACTGACTTAATGCTGGCGACATTAATTGTCACCACTTTTAACGGAGGGGGAACCGCCATTTGGGTTATTGGGTGGATTGCTTCTTAGCTCCCCTCTGCTGCTCATCACCAGAAGCCTCTCTCTTTCTAGAGGCCGCCTCAAAGTCCATTTCAGAATCGGAACTTCTCTCAGAAGAAGCTCCGGATGAAGAAATATCCCACTTGGAGGACCTATGACGGCTGGAGACAGGAACCGGAGCTTCCCGTCCCCGTTCCATCCTCACCGCCTGCCTCTTCCGCCTCCCAACCTTCCTTCTCTCTTCCAGGTACTGCAAGTCAGCCTCAGAGATGCCCTCATCTCTTACTTTTTTCTTTAAAGTCTTTCCACAAGACTTCTTTACAGAGGAAGGGGCGCCCTTTTTAGTACACGCTGGTGGGGGGGGGGTGATCCCTTTAAGTCAGACTCGGGAGGGGTAGACTCCTGGGGGGTAACAGACTCGGGGGGCATAGACTTGGAAGGTTCTGACACAAGAGGAGAGGGTACAGTAGGCTGGGGGGACACAGAGACAGAAACAGAAGGAGTACTTACAGACACAGGAGGGGTGGCCACAGGAACTGGAGAGGGATCCTGAGCAGGACCGGGGGAGGGGGTCACCGCAGAGGAGGATGGTACACCAGGGGTCTCACCCTCCATCCTGTCCATCCTTGACATGTCATCTACTACCTCCTTCTCCATATTGTGCCAGGCTTCAGGACACCTGCTGTAGGGGTGGCCAATGCGCAGGCACAGGTTGCACCTGATCTTCCTGGTACAGTCCTTAGCCATATGACCCTGCCCCCGACACACTGAACACATCAAGGCTGAACAGGAGGAGCTCAAGTGCCCCTTTTCTCCACAGCGGTGACACAGCTTCGGCTGACCAGGGTAGAAAACAGTCATCCTATCCCTCCCTATGAAAGCTGAGGAGGGCAAGTGACGGACAACATTCCCATCCCTGGCCAACCTGACTGTTACCGACCATCCCCCAGTCCAGATGTTACGCTCATCATGGATTTTATTAGGTTTGGTCAAAACCTCCCCATAGTTCCTTAACCAGACCTCTAGATCCCGAGCAGGAACACTCTCATTGGTCAGGATAATGGTAATTTTTTTTACTGTTGACCTCTGAGAAACCGCAACTGGGACCAGACCTTCCCATTCAGGTCTTGACCTGCACCGAGCCTCATATCGCTCCCAGAACAGGTCAAGACCCTCTGGCCTGGTGAAACTAACCGTATAGTCCCTTGTCCCAGCTACGTGTATAAAGGCATACAGGTCATTTGCACCAAAACCCATCTCCAATATCATATCTACCACCGCACGCCGTGCTGGAGGGATGGCACCACCTTCCCATTTCAGAATAACTACATTCCGTCTGGGACCCCCAGCAGAAGCCAGAGACCCAAGACCAGATCCTGGGGCGCTCAAAGTGGCAGCTTGTAGGGGAAAACCCCGCTTGGGAGCGGGACTACCAGGAGCAGAGTGTGCCACCTCTGCAAATGTAGGTTTCTCAGGGCCAGGGGCCCACACTGAAGTCACATTAGTCTGCACATTATCTGCATGAACAGAGTTGGTAGGATTGTCCATCACACTTGTACTGGGACCATTGTTCATCACACGTGTACTGGGACCATTGTTCATCACACCTGAACTGGGAGGATTTTTTTCAGCCACACACACATTCCCATCAGCAATAGTCACAGTTGCTGCAATACCAGTTGTCTCCTGATGCTGCACTGTAGAGCCCTCAGCAGCAGTGGGGCAAACAGCTTTGGACTCAGCCAAAGAAGGGTTAATGGGCTCTTCTGACACTTGCAGTTCATTTACAGAAATGACATTTTTTGAATGCAAGTCTTGCTGCATTGCAGCCTCAGCAGGCACAACATTGTCATTAGGCACATTATCAGTCATGGTGCTAGATGGCACAAAAACAGTCTTATCCACAACATGGGACTTAGCAGGCTTCACTTTATCAGGTACATCATCAGTAATGTCTTCCTCGTTAAACACCATCTGATCCCCCCGCATAGGAGACTCCATTACCTGGATGGCCCTCAGCATACCTCCTGAATCTTGGGAAGGCCTGGGGCTGCTTACCTCTCCCTGGGGGGGCAGGGGGTCAGAACTGGGGGTCTCCTCCTCCTCCACCTCCATCTTTGTCACCCTTCCAAACCTTTTGTCGTTACAAAATTTTTCTTTAAAGGGCCCATCTCTGCCTTCCATCATGGCCACGATGGTCTCCTGATGATCCACACGGACCCTGGCCAGCTGGATTTCCGGATCCATGGATCCCCGTTTCTGGCTGTGTAAGCCCTCACGTTGCCTTCGCAGGCGCTTCAACTCCGCTCTCAGCTTGTAGAGCTTGTCTCTCTCCCTATTCAGGACCTTAATCCCGGCCACCACTCGCTCCCGAATGGCCTCCGAGCCTTCATCCTCACCAGGGGCAGAGAGATCGGCTTGTGCAGAGGCAGGCAGTTCACCTGATGGCCCAGGAGATGGCTGGGAGCCTCCAGCAGGAGAGGCCCTGCTGGTCTCCATGGCCTCCCCAGAAAGGGGGCCAGGGAGCTGGGATAGATTTCACCACCACTCCCCTCTCACAGAGCAGCTTCAGAGGCACCTTCCTCCTGACACACCTGTGCTCCAATGATGGGCGGGGCACTATTCCTCCCACTGACACCAATGATGGGGAACTATTCCTCCCCCTGACACCAATGATGGGGCACTATTCCTCCCACTGACACCAATGATGGGGCACTATTCCTCCCACTGACACCAATGATGGGTCACTATTCCTCCCATTGACACCAATGATGGGTCACTATTCCTCCCATTGACACCAATGATGGGACACTATTCCCCCCACTGATACCAATGATGGGACACTATTCCTCCCCCTGACACCAATGATGGGGCACTATTCCTCCCACTGACACAAATGATGGGACACTATTCCTCTCACTGACACCAATGATGGGACACTATTCCTCCCACTGACACCAATGATGGGACACTATTCCCCCCACTGACACCAATGATAGGACACTATTCCCCCCACTGACACCAATGATGGGGCACTATTCCCCCCACTGACACCAATGATAGGACACTATTCCTCCCACTGACACCAATGATGGGACACTATTCCTCCCACTGACACCAATGATGGGACACTATTCCTCCCACTGACACCAATGATGGGACACTATTCCTCCCACTGACACCAATGATGGGGCACTATTCCTCCCACTGACACCGATAGGACACTATTCCTCTCACTGACACCAATGATGGGACACTATTCCTCCCATTGACACCAATGATGGGACACTATTCCCCCCACTGATACCAATGATGGGACACTATTCCTCCCCCTGACACCAATGATGGGGCACTATTCCCCCCCACTGACACCAATGATAGGACACTATTCCTCTCACTGACACCAATGATGGGACACTATTCCTCCCACTGACACCAATGATGGGACACTATTCCTCCCACTGACACCGATAGGACACTATTCCTCTCACTGACACCAATGATGGAACACTATTCCTCCCACTGACACCAATGATGGGACACTATTCCCCCCACTGACACCAATGATGGGGCACTATTCCCCCCACTGACACCAATGATAGGACACTATTCCTCTCACTGACACCAATGATGGGACACTATTCCTCTCACTGACACCAATGATAGGACACTATTCCTCTCACTGACACCAATGATGGGGCACTATTCCTCTCACTGACACCAATGATGGGACACTATTCCCCCCACTGATCACAGGTAGTCAGAAGGACCTTCTATACTATAGTAGTTAGGGGCTGTATAGATATGGAAGTATTAGACATGCCTCGTTTTCAGTACCTACCTTGCTCCATGTGTGAGGCTCTGTGGTCACTTTCAGGAGCTCAGCTGAGGAGGTCCATGGCTGGGAGAAGGTTGGAGGACATTAGAGGTCCCAGGCCTGCAGACATAATAATGAAGGACTGGAGATTGCAGCAGATTTCATCCCATGAATGGGGTCTCCGGGGAGAAGACAGACAATGGAACCCTCCAGACTGGCTGCATGGGGAAGGTGATAAGAAACGCGTCGCTCAGAATACAGACTATGGAAGGAATTGTGTTCATTCCGAGTAAAAATAGAACTTCTGAGATCAACTATTGTGAAGGAGATTTACCCAGATATAAAGCAAACAGCTAATACAAGAGAGTATAGGACAGTATATAGGAGGACAGTATACAGAGGACAGTATACAGAGGACAGTATATAGAGGACAGTATATAGAGGACAGTATACAGAGGACAGTATATAGAGGACAGTATACAGAGGATGTATACAGAGGACAGTATATAGAGGACAGTATACAGAGGACAGTATACAGAGGACAGTATACAGAGGATAATATATAGAGGACAGTATACAGAGGACAGTATATAGAGGACAGTATACAGAGGACAGTATATATTATCCTCTGTATACTGTCCTCTGTATACTGTCCTCTGTATACTGTCCTCTATATACTGTCCTCTGTATACATCCTCTGTATAGAGGACAGTATACAGAGGACAGTATACAGAGGACAGTATACAGAGGATAATATATAGAGGACAGTATACAGAGGACAGTATACAGAGGACAGTATATAGAGGACAGTATACAGAGGATAATATATAGGAGGACAGTATACAGAGGACAGTATACAGAGGACAGTATATAGAGGACAGTATACAGAGGACAGTATACAGAGGATAGTATACAGAGGATGTATACAGAGGACAGTATACAGAGGACAGTATACAGAGGACAGTATACAGAGGATAATATATAGAGGACAGTATACAGAGGATGTATACAGAGGACAGTATATAGAGGACAGTATACAGAGGACAGTATATAGAGGACAGTATACAGAGGACAGTATACAGAGGATGTATATAGAGGACAGTATACAGAGGACAGTATATAGAGGACAGTATACAGAGGACAGTATACAGAGGATAATATATAGAGGACAGTATACAGAGGATGTATACAGAGGACAGTATATAGAGGACAGTATACAGAGGACAGTATACAGAGGACAGTATACAGAGGATGTATACAGAGGACAGTATATAGAGGACAGTATACAGAGGACAATATACAGAGGACAGTATACAGATGACTGTATATAGGAGGACAGTATACAGAGGACTGTATATAGGAGGACAGTATATAGAGGATGTATATGGGCATATCTGTTCTGCAATGGTTACTGAGCTGCTTTCAAACCTGCGGGTTACCTGCACCGAGCCATAGACTTCTATTACTTGCGGGTTTGGTGCTCATTCAGAAAGTGCACCACACCTGCAGGATATAATCAGTCGGGGTGATCATGTTGTAGGGGGATCAGTCGTGGTGATCATGTTGTAGGGGGATCAGTTGGGGGGATCATGTTGTAGGGGATCAGTCGGGGTGATCATGCTGTAGGGGGATCAGTCGGGGTGATCATGCTGTAGGGGGGAGGTCAGTCGGGGTGATCATGTTGTAGGGGATCAATTGGGGTGATCATGTTGTAGGGGATCAGTCGGGGGGATCAGTCCGGGTGATCTTGTTTTAGGGGATCAGTCGGGGGGATCGTGTTGTAGTGGATCAGTCGGGGTGATCGTGTTGTAGGGGGATCAGTCGGGGGGATCATGCTGTAGGCGGATCAGTCGGGGTGATCGTGTTGTAGGGGATCAGTCGGGGGGATCAGTCCGGGTGATCTTGTTGTAGGGGATCAGTCGGGGTGATCATGTTGTAGGGGATCAGTCGGGGTGATCATGCTGTAGGCGGATGAGTCGGGGGGATCAGTCTGGGTGATCGTGTTGTAGGGGGATCAGTCGGGTGATCGTGTTGTAGGGGATCAGTCAGGGTGATCATGTTGTAGGGGATCAGTCAGGGGGATCATGTTGTAGGGGATCAGTCGGGGGGAACATGTAGTATGGGGATCAGTCAGGGTGACCATGTTGTAGGGAGATCAGTCGGGTGATCATGTTGTAGGGGATCAGTCGGGGTGATCATGTTGTAGGGGATCAGTCGGGGTGATCATGTTGTAGGGGATCAGTCGGGGTGATCGTGTTGTAGGGGGATCAGTCGGGGTGATCGTGTTGTAGGGGGATCAGTCGGGGTGATCGTGTTGTAGGGGATCAGTCGGGGTGACTATGTTGTAGGGGGATCAGTCGGGGTGATTGTGTTTTAGGGGATCAGTCGGGGAGATTGTGTTGTAGGGGGATCAGTCGGGGTGATCATGTTGTAGGGGGATCAGTCAGGGTGATCATGTTGTCGGGGATCAGTCGGGTGATCATGTTGTAGGGGATCAGCCGGGGGGATCAGTCGGGGCGATCGTGTTGTAGGGGGATCAGTCGGGGTGATCATGTTGTCGGGATCAGTCGGGGTGATCATGTTGTCGGGGATCAGTCGGGGTGATCGTTTTGTAGGGGATCAGTCTGGGTGATCGTGTTGTAGAGGATCAGTCGGGGTGATCGTGTTGTAGGGGATCAGTCGGGGTGATCATGTTGTAGGCGGATCAGTCGGTGTGATTGTGTTGTAGGGGATCAGTCGGGGTGATCATGTTGTAGGGGGATCAGTCGGGGTGATCATGTTGTAGGGGGATCAGTCAGGGTGATCATGTTGTAGGGTGATCATGTTGTAGGCGGATCAGTCGGTGTGATTGTGTTGTAGGGGATCAGTCGGGGTGATCGTGTTGTACGGGGATCAGTCAGGGTGATCATGTTGTCGGGGATCAGTCGGGGGGATCATGCTGTAGGCGGATCAGTCGGGGTGATCGTGTTGTAGGGGATCAGTCGGGGGGATCAGTCCGGGTGATCTTGTTGTAGGGGATCAGTCGGGGTGATCATGTTGTAGGGGATCAGTCGGGGTGATCATGCTGTAGGCGGATGAGTCGGGGGGATCAGTCTGGGTGATCGTGTTGTAGGGGGATCAGTCGGGTGATCGTGTTGTAGGGGATCAGTCAGGGTGATCATGTTGTAGGGGATCAGTCAGGGGGATCATGTTGTAGGGGATCAGTCGGGGGGAACATGTAGTATGGGGATCAGTCAGGGTGACCATGTTGTAGGGAGATCAGTCGGGTGATCATGTTGTAGGGGATCAGTCGGGGTGATCATGTTGTAGGGGATCAGTCGGGGTGATCATGTTGTAGGGGATCAGTCGGGGTGATCGTGTTGTAGGGGGATCAGTCGGGGTGATCGTGTTGTAGGGGGATCAGTCGGGGTGATCGTGTTGTAGGGGGATCAGTCGGGGTGATCGTGTTGTAGGGGATCAGTCGGGGTGACTATGTTGTAGGGGGATCAGTCGGGGTGATTGTGTTTTAGGGGATCAGTCGGGGAGATTGTGTTGTAGGGGGATCAGTCGGGGTGATCATGTTGTAGGGGGATCAGTCAGGGTGATCATGTTGTCGGGGATCAGTCGGGTGATCATGTTGTAGGGGATCAGCCGGGGGGATCAGTCGGGGCGATCGTGTTGTAGGGGGATCAGTCGGGGTGATCATGTTGTCGGGATCAGTCGGGGTGATCATGTTGTAGGGGATCAGTCTGGGTGATCGTGTTGTAGAGGATCAGTCGGGGTGATCGTGTTGTAGGGGATCAGTCGGGGTGATCATGTTGTAGGGTGATCATGTTGTAGGCGGATCAGTCGGTGTGATTGTGTTGTAGGGGATCAGTCGGGGTGATCATGTTGTAGGGGGATCAGTCGGGGTGATCATGTTGTAGGGGGATCAGTCGGGGTGATCGTGTTGTACGGGGATCAGTCAGGGTGATCATGTTGTCGGGGATCAGTCGGCGGATCAGTCGGGGTGATCGTGTTGTAGGGGATCAGTCGGGGTGATCATGTTGTCGGGGATCAGTCGGGTGATCGTGTTGTAGTCGGATCAGTCGGGGTGATCATGTTGTAGGGGATCAGTCGGGGTGATAGTGTTGTAGGGGATCAGTCGGGGTGATAGTGTTGTAGGGGATCAGTCGGGGTGATCATGTTGTAGGGGGATCAGTCGGGGGGATCAGTCGGGGTGACCATGCTGTAGGGGGATCAGTCGGGGTGATCATGTTTTAGAGGGATCAATCGGGGTGATCGTGTTGTAGGGGATCAGTCGGGGTGATAGTGTTGTAGGGGGATCAATCGGGGTGATCGTGTTGTAGAGGGATCAGTCGGGGGGATGATGTTGTAGGGGGATCAGTCGGGGTGACCGTGTTGTAGGCGGATCAGTCGGGGTGATCGTGTTGTAGGGGATCAGTCGGGGTGATCGTATTGTAGGGGATCAGTCGGGGTGATCATGTTGTAGGGGATCAGTCGGGGGATCATGTTGTAGGGGGATCAGTCGGGGTGATCGTGTTGTAGGGGGATCAGTCGGGGTGATCGTGTTGTAGGGGGATCAGTCCGGGTGATCATGTTGTAGGGGGATCATGTTGTAGGGGGATCAGTCGGGGTGATCATGTTGTCGGGGATCAGTCGGGGTGATCATGTTGTAGGGGATCAGTCGGGGTGGCTGTGTTGTAGGCGGATCAGTCGGGGTGACCATGTTGTAGGGGATCAGTCGGGGTGATCGTGTTGTAGGGGGATCAGTCGGGGTGATCGTGTTGTAGGGGGATCATGTTGTAGGGGGATCATGTTGTAGGGGGATCAGTCGGGGTGATCATGTTGTCGGGGATCAGTCGGGGTGATCATGTTGTAGGGGATCAGTCAGGGTGATCGTGTTGTAGGGGATCAGTCGGGGTGATCATGTTGTCGGGGATCAGTCGGGGTGATTATGTTGTAGGGGATCAGTCGGGGGGATCGGTCTGGGTGATCGTGTTGTAGGGGGATCAGTCGGGGTGATCATGTTGTTGGGGGATCAGTCGGGGTGATCATGTTGTCGGGGATCAGTCGGGGGATCGTGTTGTAGGGGGATCATGTTGTAGGGGGATCAGTTGGGGTGATCATGTTGTCGGGGGATCAGTCGGGGTGATCATGTTGTAGGGGGATCAGTCAGGGTGATCATGTTGTCGGGGGATCAGTCGGGGTGATCGTGTTGTCAGGGATCAGACGGGGGATCGTGTTGTAGGGGGATCATGTTGTAGGGGGATCAGTCGGGGTGATCATGTTGTCGGGGGATCAGTCGGGGTGATCATGTTGTAGGGGATCAGTCGGGGGATCAGTCGAGGTGATCGTGTTGTCGGGGATCAGTCGGGGTGATCATGTTGTCGGGGATCAGTCGGGGTGATCATGTTGTAGGGGATCAGTCGGGGGGATCAGTCGGGTGATCGTGTTGTAGGGGGATCAGTCGGGGTGATCATGTTGTCAGGGGATCAGTCGGGGTGATCATGTTGTCAGGGATCAGTCGGGGGATCGTGTTGTAGGGGGATCATGTTGTAGGGGGATCAGTCGGGGTGATCATGTTGTCGGGGGATCAGTCGGGGTGATCATGTTGTAGGGGATCAGTCGGGGGATCAGTCGGGGTGATCGTGTTGTAGGGGATCAGTCAGGGTGATCATGTTGTCTGGGATCAGTCAGGGTGATCATGTTGTAGGGGGATCAGTCAGGGTGATCATGTTGTAGGGGGATCAGTCGGGGTGATCACGTTGTAGGGGGATCAGTCGGGGTGATCACGTTGTAGGGGATCAGTCAGGGTGATCGTGTTGTAGGGGATCAGTCGGGGTGATCATGTTGTAGGGGGATCAGTCGGGGTGATCATGTTGTCGGGGGATCAGTCGGGGTGATCATGTTGTAGGGGATCAGTCGGGGGAATCAGTCGGGGTGATCATGTTGTCGGGGGATCAGTCGGGGTGATCATGTTGTAGGGGATCAGTCGGGGGAATCAGTTGGGGTGATCGTGTTGTCGGGGGATCAGTCGGGTGATCGTGTTGTCGGGGGATCAGTCGGGGGATCGTGTTGTAGGGGGATCATGTTGTAGGGGGATCAGTTGGGGTGATCATGTTGTCAGGGGATCAGTCGGGGTGATCATGTTGTCGGGGGATCAGTCGGGGTGATCATGTTGTAGGGGATCAGTCGGGGTGATCGTGTTGTCGGGGGATCAGTCGGGGTGATCATGTTGTCGGGGGATCGTTATGTCGGGGGATCAGTCGGGGGATCGTGTTGTAGGGGGATCATGTTGTAGGGGGATCAGTTGGGGTGATCATGTTGTCGGGGGATCAATCGGGGTGATCATGTTGTCGGGGGATCAGTCGGGGTGATCATGTTGTAGGGGATCAGTCGGGGTGATCGTGTTGTAGGGGGATCAGTCGGGGTGATCGTGTTGTCGGGGGATCAGTCGGGGTGATCGTGTTGTCGGGGATCAGTCGGGGTGATCATGTTGTCGGGGGATCAGTCGGGGTGATCATGTTGTTGGGGGATCAGTCGGGGGATCGTGTTGTAGGGGGATCATGTTGTAGGGGGATCAGTTGGGGTGATCATGTTGTCGGGGGATCAATCGGGGTGATCATGTTGTCGGGGGATCAGTCGGGGTGATCATGTTGTCGGGGGATCAGTCGGGGTGATCATGTTGTAGGGGATCAGTCGGGGTGATCGTGTTGTAGGGGGATCAGTCAGGGTGATCATATTGTCGGGGGATCAGTCGGGGTGATCATGTTGTTGGGGGATCAGACGGGGGGATCGTGTTGTAGGGGGATCATGTTGTAGGGGGATCAGTTGGGGTGATCATGTTGTAGGGGGATCAGTCGGGGTGATCATGTTGTAGGGGGATCAGTTGGGGTGATCATGTTGTCGGGGATCAGTCGGGGGATCATGTTGTAGGCGGATCAGTCGGGGTGATCATGTTGTCGGGGGATCAGTCGGGGTGATCATGTTGTCGGGGATCAGTCGGGGGGATCGTGTTGTAGGGGATCAGTCGGGGGATCAGTCAGGGTGATCGTGTTGTCGGGGATCAGTCGGGGTGATCATGTTGTAGGGGATCAGTCGGGGTGATCGTGTTGTTGGGGGATCAGTCGGGGTGATCGTGTTGTAGGGGGATCAGTCGGGGTGATCATGTTGTCGGGGATCAGTCCGGGGGATCATGTTGTCGGGGATCAGTCGGGGTGATCATGTTGTAGGGGATCAGTCGGGGGGATCAGTCGGGGTGATCGTGTTGTATGGGGATCAGTCGGGGTGATCATGTTGTAGGGGGATCAGTCGGGGTGATCATGTTGTCGGGGATCAGTCGGGGGGATCAGTCGGGGTGATCATATTGTCGGGGATCAGTCGGGGGATCAGTCGGGGGGATCGTGTTGTAGGGGGATCATGTTGTAGGGGGATCAGTCGGGGTGATCGTGTTGTCGGGGATCAGTCGGGGTGATCATGTTGTCGGGGGATCGGTCGGGGTGATCATGTTGTCGGGGGATCAGTCGGGGGATCAGTCAGGGGGATTGTGTTGTAGGGGGATCAGTCGGGGTGATCATGTTGTAGGGGGATCAGTCGGGGTGATCATGTTGTCGGAGGATCAGTCGGGGTGATCATGTTGTCGGGGGATCAGTCGGGGTGATCATGTTGTCGGGGATCAGTCGGGGGGATCGTGTTGTAGGGGGATCATGTTGTAGGCGGATCAGTCGGGGTGATCATGTTGTCGGGGGATCAGTCGGGGTGATCATGTTGTCGGGGATCAGTCGGGGGGATCGTGTTGTAGGGGGATCATGTTGTAGGCGGATTAGTCGGGGTGATCATGTTGTAGGGGGATCAGTCGGGGGGATTATGTTGTAGGGGATCAGTCGGGGTGATCATGCTGTAGGCGGATGAGTCGGGGGGATCAGTCTGGGTGATCGTGTTGTAGGGGGATCAGTCGGGGTGATCGTGTTGTAGGGGATCAGTCGGGGTGATCATGGTGTAGCGGATCAGTCAGGGTGATCATGTTGTAGGGGATCAGTCAGGGGGATCATGTTGTAGGGGATCAGTCGGGGGGAACATGTTGTATGGGGATCAGTCGGGGTGATCATGCTGTAGGGGGGGAGGTCAGTCGGGGTGATCATGTTGTAGGGGATCAATTGGGGTGATCATGTTGTAGGGGATCAGTCGGGGGGATCAGTCCGGGTGATCTTGTTTAAGGGGATCAGTCGGGGGGATCGTGTTGTAGTGGATCAGTCGGGGTGATCGTGTTGTAGGGGGATCAGTCGGGGGGATCATGCTGTAGGCGGATCAGTCGGGGTGATCGTGTTGTAGGGGATCAGTCGGGGGGATCAGTCCGGGTGATCTTGTTGTAGGGGATCAGTCGGGGTGATCATGTTGTAGGGGATCAGTCGGGGTGATCATGCTGTAGGCGGATGAGTCGGGGGGATCAGTCTGGGTGATCGTGTTGTAGGGGGATCAGTCGGGTGATCGTGTTGTAGGGGATCAGTCAGGGTGATCATGTTGTAGGGGATCAGTCAGGGGGATCATGTTGTAGGGGATCAGTCGGGGGGAACATGTAGTATGGGGATCAGTCAGGGTGACCATGTTGTAGGGGGATCAGTCGGGTGATCATGTTGTAGGGGATCAGTCGGGGTGATCATGTTGTAGGGGATCAGTCGGGGTGATCATGTTGTAGGGGATCAGTCGGGGTGATCGTGTTGTAGGGGGATCAGTCGGGGTGATCGTGTTGTAGGGGATCAGTCGGGGTGACTATGTTGTAGGGGGATCAGTCGGGGTGATTGTGTTTTAGGGGATCAGTCGGGGAGATTGTGTTGTAGGGGGATCAGTCGGGGTGATCATGTTGTAGGGGGATCAGTCAGGGTGATCATGTTGTCGGGGATCAGTCGGTGATCATGTTGTAGGGGATCAGCCGGGGGGATCAGTCGGGGCGATCGTGTTGTAGGGGGATCAGTCGGGGTGATCATGTTGTCTGGATCAGTCGGGGTGATCATGTTGTCGGGGATCAGTCGGGGTGATCGTTTTGTAGGGGATCAGTCTGGGTGATCGTGTTGTAGAGGATCAGTCGGGGTGATCGTGTTGTAGGGGATCAGTCGGGGTGATCATGTTGTAGGGTGATCATGTTGTAGGCGGATCAGTCGGTGTGATTGTGTTGTAGGGGATCAGTCGGGGTGATCATGTTGTAGGGGGATCAGTCGGGGTGATCGTGTTGTACGGGGATCAGTCAGGGTGATCATGTTGTCGGGGATCAGTCGGGGGATCAGTCGGGGTGATCGTGTTGTAGGGGATCAGTCGGGGTGATCATGTTGTCGGGGATCAGTCGGGGTGATCGTGTTGTAGACGGATCAGTCGGGGTGATCATGTTGTAGGGGATCAGTCGGGGTGATAGTGTTGTAGGGGATCAGTCGGGGTGATAGTGTTGTAGGGGATCAGTCGGGGTGATCATGTTGTAGGGGGATCAATCGGGGTGATCGTGTTGTAGGGGATCAGTCGGGGTGATAGTGTTGTAGGGGATCAATCGGGGTGATCGTGTTGTAGAGGGATCAGTCGGGGGGATGATGTTGTAGGGGGATCAGTCGGGGTGACCGTGTTGTAGGCGGATCAGTCGGGGTGATCGTGTTGTAGGGGATCAGTCGGGGTGATCGTGTTGTAGGCGGATCAGTCGGGGTGATCGTGTTGTAGGGGATCAGTCGGGGTGATCGTGTTGTAGGGGATCAGTCGGGGTGATCGTGTTGTAGGGGGATCAGTCGGGGTGATCATGTTGTAGGGGATCAGTCGGGGTGATCGTGTTGTAGGGGATCAGTCGGGGTGATCATGTTGTAGGGGATCAGTCGGGGTGGCTGTGTTGTAGGCGGATCAGTCGGGGTGACCATGTTGTAGGGGATCAGTCGGGGTGATCGTGTTGTAGGGGGATCAGTCGGGGTGATCGTGTTGTAGGGGGATCATGTTGTAGGGGGATCAGTCGGGGTGATCATGTTGTCGGGGATCAGTCGGGGTGATCATGTTGTAGGGGATCAGTCAGGGTGATCGTGTTGTAGGGGATCAGTCGGGGTGATCATGTTGTCGGGGATCAGTCGGGGTGATTATGTTGTAGGGGATCAGTCGGGGGGATCGGTCTGGGTGATCGTGTTGTAGGGGGATCAGTCGGGGTGATCATGTTGTTGGGGGATCAGTCGGGGTGATCATGTTGTCGGGGATCAGTCGGGGGATCGTGTTGTAGGGGGATCATGTTGTAGGGGGATCAGTTGGGGTGATCATGTTGTCGGGGGATCAGTCGGGGTGATCATGTTGTCGGGGGATCAGTCGGGGTGATCGTGTTGTCAGGGATCAGACGGGGGATCGTGTTGTAGGGGGATCATGTTGTAGGTGGATCAGTCGGGGTGATCATGTTGTCGGGGGATCAGTCGGGGTGATCATGTTGTAGGGGATCAGTCGGGGGATCAGTCGAGGTGATCGTGTTGTCGGGGATCAGTCGGGGTGATCATGTTGTCGGGGATCAGTCGGGGTGATCATGTTGTAGGGGATCAGTCGGGGGGATCAGTCGGGTGATCGTGTTGTAGGGGGATCAGTCGGGGTGATCATGTTGTCAGGGGATCAGTCGGGGTGATCATGTTGTCAGGGATCAGTCGGGGGATCGTGTTGTAGGGGGATCATGTTGTAGGGGGATCAGTCGGGGTGATCATGTTGTCGGGGGATCAGTCGGGGTGATCATGTTGTAGGAGATCAGTCGGGGGATCAGTCGGGGTGATCGTGTTGTAGGGGATCAGTCAGGGTGATCATGTTGTCTGGGATCAGTCAGGGTGATCATGTTGTAGGGGGATCAGTCGGGGTGATCATGTTGTAGGGGGATCAGTCGGGGTGATCATGTTGTAGGGGATCAGTCGGGGTGATCGTGTTGTAGGGGATCAGTCGGGGTGATCATGTTGTAGGGGGATCAGTCGGGGTGATCATGTTGTCGGGGGATCAGTCGGGGTGATCATGTTGTAGGGGATCAGTCGGGGTGATCATGTTGTCGGGGGATCAGTCGGGGTGATCATGTTGTAGGGGATCAGTCGGGGTGATCAGTCGGGGTGATCGTGTTGTCGGGGGATCAGTCGGGGTGATCGTGTTGTCTGGGGATCAGTCGGGGGATCGTGTTGTAGGGGGATCATGTTGTAGGGGGATCAGTTGGGGTGATCATGTTGTCAGGGGATCAGTCAGGGTGATCATGTTGTCGGGGGATCAGTCGGGGTGATCATGTTGTAGGTGGTCAGTCGGGGTGATCGTGTTGTCGGGGGATCAGTCGGGGTGATCATGTTGTCGGGGGATCAGTCGGGGTGATCATGTTGTCGGGGGATCAGTCGGGGGATCGTGTTGTAGGGGGATCAGTTGGGGTGATCATGTTGTCGGGGGATCAGTCGGGGTGATCATGTTGTCGGGGGATCAGTCGGGGTGATCATGTTGTCGGGGGATCAGTCGGGGGGATCAGTCGGGGTGATCGTGTTGTAGGGGGATCAGTCGGAGTGATCGTGTTGTCGGGGGATCAGTCGGAGTGATCGTGTTGTCGGGGGATCATGTTGTAGGGGGATCAGTTGGGGTGATCATGTTGTCAGGGGATCAGTCAGGGTGATCATGTTGTCGGGGGATCAGTCGGGGTGATCATGTTGTAGGTGGTCAGTCGGGGTGATCGTGTTGTCGGGGGATCAGTCGGGGTGATCGTGTTGTCGGGGGATCAGTCGGGGTGATCATGTTGTCGGGGGATCAGTCGGGGGATCGTGTTGTAGGGGGATCAGTTGGGGTGATCATGTTGTCGGGGGATCAGTCGGGGTGATCATGTTGTCGGGGGATCAGTCGGGGTGATCATGTTGTCGGGGGATCAGTCGGGGGGATCAGTCGGGGTGATCGTGTTGTAGGGGGATCAGTCGGAGTGATCGTGTTGTCGGGGGATCAGTCGGAGTGATCGTGTTGTCGGGGGATCAGTCTGGGTGATCATGTTGTAGGGGGATCAGTCGGGGTGATCATGTTGTCGGGGGATCAGTCGGGGGGATCGTGTTGTAGGGGGATCACGTTGTAGGGGGATCAGTTGGGGTGATCATGTTGTCGGGGGATCAATCGGGGTGATCATGTTGTAGGGGATCAGTCGGGGTGATCATGTTGTAGGGGATCAGTCGGGGTGATCGTGTTGTAGGGGGATCAGTCGGGGTGATCGTGTTGTCGGGGGATCAGTCGGGGTGATCGTGTTGTCGGGGGATCAGTCGGGGTGATCGTGTTGTCGGGGATCAGTCGGGGTGATCATGTTGTCGGGGGATCAGTCGGGGTGATCATGTTGTCGGGGATCAGTCGGGGGGATCGTGTTGTAGGGGGATCATGTTGTAGGGGGATCAGTTGGGGTGATCATGTTGTCGGGGGATCAATCGGGGTGATCATGTTGTCGGGGGATCAGTCGGGGTGATCATGTTGTCGGGGGATCAATCGGGGTGATCGTGTTGTCGGGGGATCAGTCGGGGTGATCGTGTTGTAGGGGGATCAGTCGGGGTGATCATATTGTCAGGGGATCAGTCGGGGTGATCATGTTGTTGGGGGATCAGACGGGGGGATCGTGTTGTAGGGGGATCATGTTGTAGGGGGATCAGTTGGGGTGATCATGTTGTAGGGGGATCAGTCGGGGTGATCATGTTGTAGGGGGATCAGTTGGGGTGATCATGTTGTCGGGGATCAGTCGGGGGATCATGTTGTAGGCGGATCAGTCGGGGTGATCATGTTGTCGGGGGATCAGTCGGGGTGATCATGTTGTCGGGGATCAGTCGGGGTGATCATGTTGTAGGGGATCAGTCGGGGTGATCGTGTTGTTGGGGGATCAGTCAGGGTGATCATGTTGTAGGGGGATCAGTCGGGGTGATCATGTTGTCGGGGATCAGTCCGGGGGATCGTGTTGTAGAGGGATCATGATGTAGGCAGATCAGTCAGGGTGATCATGTTGTAGGGGATCAGTCGGGGGATCAGTTGGGGTGATCGTGTTGTAGGGAGATCAGTCGGGGTGATCATGTTGTCGGGGATCAGTCCGGGTGATCATGTTGTAGGGGATCAGTCGGGGGATCAGTCGGGGTGATCGTGTTGTATGGGGATCAGTCGGGGTGATCATGTTGTAGGGGGATCAGTCGGGGTGATCATGTTGTCGGGGATCAGTCGGGGGGATCAGTCGGGGTGATCATATTGTCGGGGATCAGTCGGGGGATCAGTCGGGGGGATCGTGTTGTAGGGGGATCATGTTGTAGGGGGATCAGTCGGGGTGATCGTGTTGTCGGGGATCAGTCGGGGTGATCATGTTGTCGGGGGATCGGTCGGGGTGATCATGTTGTCGGGGGATCAGTCGGGGGGATCAGTCAGGGGGATTGTGTTGTCGGGGATCAGTCGGGGGGATCGTGTTGTAGGGGGATCATGTTGTAGGCGGATCAGTCGGGGTGATCATGTTGTCGGGGGATCAGTCGGGGTGATCATGTTGTCGGGGATCAGTCGGGGGGATCGTGTTGTAGGGGGATCATGTTGTAGGCGGATTAGTCGGGGTGATCATGTTGTAGGGGGATCAGTCGGGGGGATTATGTTGTAGGGGATCAGTCGGGGTGATCATGCTGTAGGCGGATGAGTCGGGGGGATCAGTCTGGGTGATCGTGTTGTAGGGGGATCAGTCGGGGTGATCGTGTTGTAGGGGATCAGTCGGGGTGATCATGGTGTAGCGGATCAGTCAGGGTGATCATGTTGTAGGGGATCAGTCAGGGGGATCATGTTGTAGGGGATCAGTCGGGGGGAACATGTTGTATGGGGATCAGTCGGGGTGACCATGTTGTAGGGGGATCAATCGGGGTGATCATGTTGTAGGGGATCATTTGGGGTGATCATGTTGTAGGGGATCGGTCGGGGTGATCATGTTGTAGGGGATCAGTCGGGGTGATCGTGTTGTAGGGGGATCAGTCGGGGTGATCGTGTTGTAGGGGGATCAGTCGGGGTGATCGTGTTGTAGGGGATCAGTCGGGGTGATCATGTTGTCGGGGATCAGTCGGGGTGATCATGTTGTAGGGGATCAGCCGGGGGGATCAGTCGGGGTGATCGTGTTGTAGGGGGATCAGTCGGGGTGATCGTGTTGTCGGGTAATCAGTCGGGGTGATCGTGTTGTAGGGGATCAGTCAGGGTGATCATGTTGTAGGGGATCAGTCGGGGGTATCATGTTGTAGGGGGATCAGTCGGGGCGATCGTGTTGTATGGGGATCTGTCGGGGTGATCATGTTGTCGGGGATCAGTCGGGGGATCAGTCGGGGTGATCGTGTTGTAGGGGATCAGTCGGGGTGATCATGTTGTTGGGGATCAGTCGGGGGATCAGTCGGGGTGATCGTGTTGTAGGCGGATCAGTCGGGGTGATCATGTTGTAGGCGGATCAGTCAGGGTGATCATGTTGTAGGGGATCAGTCGGGGTGATAGTGTTGTACGGGGATCAGTCGGGGTGATCATGTTGTCGGGGATCAGTCGGGGGATCAGTCTAAGTGATCGTGTTGTAGGGGATCAGTCGGGGTGATCGTGTTGTAGGCGGATCAGTCGGGGTGAACATGTTGTAGGGGATCAGTCGGGGTGATAGTGTTGTAGGGGATCAGTCGGGTGATAGTGTTGTAGGGGATCAGTCGGGGTGATCATGTTGTAGGGGGATCAGTCGGGGTGACCATGCTGTAGGGGGATCAGTCGGGGTGATCATGTTGTAGGGGATCAGTCTGGGTGATCGTGTTGTAGGGGGATCAGTCGGGGTGACCGTGTTGTAGGGGATCAGTCTGGGTGATCGTGTTGTAGTGGATCAGTCGGGGTGATCGTGTTGTAGGGGGATCAGTTGGGGTGATCGTGTTGTAGGGGATCAGTCGGGGTGATCATGTTGTAGGGGATCAGTCGGGGTGATCGTGTTGTAGGGGGATCAGTCGGGGTGATCGTGTTGTAGGGGATCAGTCGGGGTGATCGTGTTGTAGGGGATCAGTCGGGGTGATCATGTTGTAGGGGGATCAGTCGGGGTGATCGTGTTGTAGGGGGATCAGTCGGGGTGATCGTGTTGTAGGGGATCAGTCGGGGGTATCATGTTGTAGGGGGATCAGTCGGGGTGATCGTGTTGTATGGGGATCAGTCAGGATGATCATGTTGTCGGGGATCAGTCGGGGGATCAGTCGGGGTGATCGTGTTGTAGGGGGATCAGTCGGGGTGATCGTGTTGTAGGGGATCAGTCGGGGGTATCATGTTGTAGGGGATCAGTCTGGGTGACCGTGTTGTAGGCGGATCAGTCGGGGTGATCATGTTGTAGGGGATCAGTCGGGGGTATCATGTTGTAGGGGGATCAGTCGGGGTGATCGTGTTGTATGGGGATCAGTCGGGGTGATCATGTTGTCGGGGATCAGTCGGGGGATCAGTCGGGGTGATCGTGTTGTAGGGGATCAGTCGGGGTGATCATGTTGTCGGGGATCAGTCGGGGTGATCATGTTGTTGGGGGATCAGACGGGGGGATCGTGTTGTAGGGGGATCATGTTGTAGGGGGATCAGTTGGGGTGATCATGTTGTCGGGGGATCAGTCGGGGTGATCATGTTGTCGGGGGATCAGTCGGGGTGATCATGTTGTAGGGGATCAGTCGGGGTGATCGTGTTGTAGGGGGATCAGTCAGGGTGATCATGTTGTCGGGGAATCAGTTGGGGTGATCATGTTGTCGGGGATCAGTCGGGGGGATCGTGTTGTAGGGGATCAGTCGGGGGGATCGTGTTGTAGGGGATCGTGTTGTCGGGGATCAGTCGGGGGGATCGTGTTGTAGGGGGATCATGTTGTAGGCGGATCAGTCGGGGTGATCATGTTGTCGGGGGATCAGTTGGGGTGATCATGTTGTAGGGGATCAGTCGGGGGGATCGTGTTGTAGGGGATCAGTCGGGGGGATCGTGTTGTAGGGGATCGTGTTGTCGGGGATCAGTCGGGGGGATCGTGTTGTAGGGGGATCATGTTGTAGGCGGATCAGTCGGGGTGATCATGTTGTCGGGGGATCAGTCGGGGTGATCATGTTGTCGGGGATCAGTCGGGGGATCAGTCGGGGTGATCGTGTTGTAGGGGATCAGTCGGGGTGATCATGTTGTCGGGGATCAGTCGGGGGATCAGTCTGGGTGATCGTGTTGTAGGGGGATCAGTCGGGGTGACCGTCTTGTAGGCGGATCAGTCGGGGTGATCATGTTGTAGGGGATCAGTCGGGGTGATCGTGTTGTAGGGGATCAGTCGGGGTGATCGTGTTGTAGGCGGATCAGTCGGGGTGATCATGTTGTAGGGGGATCAGTCGGGGTGATCGTGTTGTAGGGGATCAGTCGGGGTGATCGTGTTGTAGGCGGATCAGTCGGGGTGATCGTGTTGTAGGGGATCAGTCGGGGTGATCGTGTTGTAGTGGATCAGTCGGGGTGATCGTGTTGTAGGGGATCAGTCTGGGTGATCGTGTTGTAGGGGGATCAGTCCGGGTGATCATGTTGTAGGGGGATCAGTCGGGGGGTCATGTTGTAGGGGATCAGTCGGGGGGATCAGTCGGGGTGATCATGTTGTAGGGGATCAGTCGGGGGGAACATGTTGTATGGGGATCAGTCGGGGTGACCATGTTGTAGGGGGATCAGTCAGGGTGATCTTGTTGTAGGGGATCATGTTGTAGGGGGGTCAGTCGGGGTGATCATGTTGTAGGGGATCATGTTGTAGGGGGATCAGTTGGGGTGATCATGTTGTAGGGGATCAGTCGGGGGATCATGTTGTAGGGGGATCAGTCATGGTGATCATGTTGTAGGGGGATCAGTCGGGGGGATCATGTTGTAGGCGGATCAGTCGGGGTGATCGTGTTGTAGGGGGATCAGTCGGGGTGATCGTGTTGTAGGGGATCAGTCGGGGTGATCATGTTGTAGGGGGATCAGTCGGTGTGATCATGTTGTCGGGGGATCAGTCGGGGTGATCATGTTGTAGGGGATCAGTCAGGGTGATCGTGTTGTCGGGGATCAGTCGGGGGATCAGTCGGGGTGATCGTGTTGTAGGGGGATCAGTCGGGGTGATCATGTTGTCGGGGGATCAGTCGGGGTGATCATGTTGTCGGGGATCAGACGGGGGGATCATGTTGTAGGGGGATCAGTTGGGGTGATCATGTTGTCGGGGGATCAGTTGGGGTGATCATGCTGTAGAGGATCAGTCGGGGTGATCATGTTGTCGGGGGATCAGTTGGGGTGATCATGTTGTAGGGGATCAGTCGGGGTGATCATGTTGTAGGGGATCAGTCGGGGTGATCATGTTGTCGGGGATCAGTCGGGGGGATCGTGTTGTAGGCGGATCAGTCGGGGTGATCATGTTGTAGGGGATCAGTCGGGGGGATCAGTCGGGGTGATCGTGTTGTAGGGGATCAGTCGGGGTGATCATGTTGTCGGGGATCAGTCGGGGTGATCATGTTGTCGGGGATCAGTCGGGGCGATCATGTTGTAGGGGATCAGTCGGGGGATCATGTTGTCGGGGGATCAGTCGGGGTGATCATGTTGTCGGGGATCAGTCGGGGGATCGTGTTGTAGGGGGATCATGTTGTAGGGGGATCAGTCAGGGTGATCATGTTGTCGGGGGATCAGTCGGGGTGATCATGTTGTCGGGGGATCAGTCGGGGTGATCGTGTTGTAGGGGATCAGTCAGGGTGATCATGTAGTCGGGGATCAGTCGGGTGATCATGTTGTAGGGGGATCAGTTGGGGTGATCATGTTGTTGGGGGATCAGTCGGGGTGATCATGTTGTAGGGGATCAGTCGGGGGAATCAGTCGGGGTGATCGTGTTGTAGGGGGGATCAGTCGGGGTGATCATGTTGTCGGGGGATCAGTCTTTAGGATCGTGTTGTAGGGGCATCATGTTGTAGGGGGATCAGTTGGGGTGATCATGTTGTCGGGGGATCAGTCGGGGTGATCATGTTGTCGGGGAATCAGTCGGGGTGATCATGTTGTCGGGGGATCAGTCGGGGGATCGTGTTGTAGGGGGATCATGTTGTAGGGGGATCAGTCGGGGTTATCATGTTGTCGGGGGATCAGTCGGGGTGATCATGTTGTCGGGGGATCAGTCGGGGGGATCGTGTTGTAGGGGGATCATGTTGTAGGGGATCAGTTGGGGTGATCATGTTGTCGGGGGATCAATCGGGGTGATCATGTTGTCGGGGGATCAGTCGGGGTGATCATGTTGTAGGGGATCAGTCGGGGGATCAGTCGGGGTGATCGTGTTGTAGGGGGATCAGTCGGGGTGATCGTGTTGTTGGGGGATCAGTCGGGGTGATCATGTTGTTGGGGGATCAGACGGGGGGATCGTGTTGTAGGGGGATCATGTTGTAGGGGGATCAGTTGGGGTGATCATGTTGTCGGGGGATCAGTCGGGGTGATCATGTTGTCGGGGGATCAGTCGGGGTGATCATGTTGTAGGGGATCAGTCGGGGTGATCGTGTTGTAGGGGGATCAGTCAGGGTGATCATGTTGTCGGGGGATCAGTTGGGGTGATCATGTTGTCGGGGATCAGTCGGGGGGATCGTGTTGTAGGGGATCAGTCGGGGGGATCGTGTTGTCGGGGATCAGTCGGGGGGATCGTGTTGTAGGGGGATCATGTTGTAGGCGGATCAGTCGGGGTGATCATGTTGTCGGGGGATCAGTTGGGGTGATCATGTTGTAGGGGATCAGTCGGGGGGATCGTGTTGTAGGGGATCGTGTTGTCGGGGATCAGTCGGGGGGATCGTGTTGTAGGGGGATCATGTTGTAGGCGGATCAGTCGGGGTGATCATGTTGTCGGGGGATCAGTCGGGGTGATCATGTTGTCGGGGATCAGTCGGGGGATCGTGTTGTCGGGGATCAGTCGGGGGGATCGTGTTGTAGGGGATCGTGTTGTCGGGGATCAGTCAGGGTGATCATGTTGTAGGGGATCAGTCGGGGTGATCGTGTTGTTGGGGGATCAGTCGGGGTGATCATGTTGTCGGGGATCAGTCCGGGGGATCGTGTTGTAGGGGGATCAGTCGGGGTGATCATGTTTTCAGGGATCAGTCGGGGTGATCATGTTGTAGGGGATCAGTCGGGGGATCAGTCGGGGTGATCGTGTTGTAGGGGGATCAGTCGGGGTGATCATGTTGTAGGGAGATCAGTCGGGGTGATCATGTTGTCGGGGATCAGTCGGGGGATCAGTCGGGGTGATCATGTTGTCAGGGATCAGTCGGAGGGATCAGTCGGGGGGATCGTGTTGTAGGGGGATCATGTTGTAGGGGGATCAGTCGGGGTGATCGTGTTGTCGGGGATCAGTCGGGTGATCATGTTGTCGGGGGATCAGTCGGGGTGATCATGTTGTCGGGGGATCAGTCGGGGGGATCAGTCAGGGGGATCGTGTTGTAGGGGGATCAGTCGGGGTGATCATGTTGTAGGGGGATCAGTCGGGGTGATCATGTTGTAGGGGGATCAGTCGGGGTGATCATGTTGTCAGGGGATCAGTCGGGGTGATCATGTTGTCGGGATCAGTCGGGGGGATCGTGTTGTAGGGGGATCATGTTGTAGGCGGATCAGTCGGGGTGATCATGTTGTCGGGGGATCAGTCGGGGTGATCATGTTGTCGGGGATCAGTTGGGGGGATTGTGTTGTAGGGGGATCATGTTGTAGGGGGATCAGTCGGGGGGATTATGTTGTAGGCAGATCAGTCAGGGTGATCATGTTGTAGGGGGATCAGTCGGGGTGATCATGTTGTAGGCGGATCAGTCGGGGTGATCGTGTTGTAGGGGGATCAGTCGGGGTGATCATGTTGTAGGGGGATCAGTCGGGGTGATCATGTTGTAGGGAATCAGTCGGGGTGATCATGTTGTAGGGGATCAGTCGGGGGGATCATGTTGTAGGGGGGATCAGTCAGGGTGATCATGTTGTAGGGGATCAATTGGGGTGATTATGTTGTAGGGGCATCAGTCGGGGTGATCGTGTTGTAGGGGGATCAGTCGGGGTGATCGTGGTGTAGGGGATCAGTCGGGGGGATCATGTTGTAGGGGATCAGTCGGGGTGACTATGTTGTAGGGGGATCAGTCGGGGTGATCGTGTTTTAGGGGATCAGTCGGGGTGATCGTGTTGTAGGGGGATCAGTCGGGGTGATCATGTTGTAGGGGGATCAGTCGGGGTGATCATGTTGTCGGGGATCAGTCGGGGTGATCATGTTGTAGGGGATCAGTCGGGGGGATCAGTCGGGGTGATCGTGTTGTAGGGGGATCAGTCGTGGTGATCATGTTGTCGGGGATCAGTCGGGGTGATCGTGTTGTAGGGGTTCAGTCTGGGTGATCGTGTTGTAGGGGATCAGTCTGGGTGATCGTGTTGTAGGGGGATCAGTCGGGGTGATTATGTTGTAGGGGGATCAGTCGGGGTGATCATGTTGTAGGGGATCAGTCTGGGTGATCGTGTTGTAGGGGGATCAGTCGGGGTGATCATGTTGTAGGGGATCAGTCGGGGTGATCATGTTGTAGGGGATCAGTCGGGGGTGATCATGCTGTAGGCGGATGAGTCGGGGGGATCAGTCGGGGTGATCGTGTTGTAGGGGATCAGTCGGGGTGATCATGGTGTAGGGCATCAGTCAGGGTGATCATGTTGTAGGGGATCAGTCGGGGGGCACAGTCGGGGTGATCATGTTGTATGGGGATCAGTCGGGGGGATCATGTTGTCGGGGATCAGTCGGGGTGATCATGTTGTAGGGGATCAGTCGGGGGGGATCAGTCGGGGTGATCGTGTTGTAGGGGGATCAGTCGTGGTGATCATGTTGTCGGGGATCAGTCGGGGTGATTGTGTTGTAGGGGATCAGTCTGGGTGATCGTGTTGTAGGGGATCAGTCTGGGTGATCGTGTTGTAGGGGGATCAGTCGGGGTGATTATGTTGTAGGGGGATCAGTCGGGGTGATCGTGCTGTAGGGGATCAGTCCGGGTGATCATGTTGTAGGGGGACAGTCGGGGGCATCAGTCGGGGTGATCGTGTTGTAGGGGATCAGTCGGGTGATCGTGTTGTAGGGGGATCAGTCGGGTGATCATGTTGTAGGGGATCAGTCGGGGTGATCATGTTGTAGGGGATCAATCGGTGTGATCATGTTGTAGGGGATCAGGCGGGGTGATCATGTTGTAGGGGATCAGTCGGGGTGATCATGTTGTAGGGGATCAATCGGTGTGATCATGTTGTAGGGGATCAATCGGTGTGATCATGTTGTAGGGGATCAGGCGGGGTGATCATGTTGTAGGGGATCAGTCGGGGTGACTATGTTGTAGGGGGATCAGTCGGGGTGATCGTGTTTTAGGGGATCAGTCGGGGTGATCGTGTTGTAGGGGGATCAGTCGGGGTGATCATGTTGTAGGGGGATCAGTCGGGGTGATCATGTTGTCGGGGATCAGTCGGGGTGATCATGTTGTAGGGGATCAGTCGGGGGGGGATCAGTTGGGGTGATCATGTTGTAGGGGGATCAGTCGGGGTGATCGTGTTGTCGGGGATCAGTCGGGGTGATCGTGTTGTAGGGGATCAGTCGGGGTGATCGTGTTGTAGGGGATCAGTCGGGGTGATTATGTTGTAGGGGGATCAGTCGGGGTGATCGTGTTGTAGGGGATCAGTCGGGGTGATCATGTTGTAGGGGATCAGTCAGGGTGATCATGTTGTCGGGGATCAGTCGGGGTGATCATGTTGTAGGGGATCAGTCAGGGGGATCAGTTGGGGTGATCGTGTTGTAGGGGGATCAGTCGGGCTGATCATGTTGTAGGGGGATAAGTCGGGGTGATCATGTTGTAGGGGATCAGTCGGGGTGATCATGTTGTCGGGGATCAGTCAGGGGGATTGTGTTGTAGGGGGATCATGTTGCAGGGGGATCAGTCGGGGTGATCATGTTGTCGGGGGATCAGTCGGGGTGATCATGTTGTAGGGGATCAGTCGGGGTGATCGTGTTGTAGGGGATCAGTTGGGGTGATCATGTTGTCGGGGATCAGTCGGGGTGATCATGTTGTAGGGGGATCAGTCGGGGGATCAGCCGGGGTGATCGTGTTGTAGGGGGATCAGTCGGGGTGATCATGTTGTCGGGGGATCAGTCGGGGTGATCATGTTGTCGGGGGATCAGTTGGGGTGATCATGTTGTCGGGGTGATCATGTTGTCGGGGATCAGTCGGGGTGATCGTGTTGTAGGGGATCAGTCGGGGTGATCGTGTTGTAGGCGGATCAGTCGGGGTGATCATGTTGTAGGGGATCAGTCGGGGTGATCATGTTGTAGGGGATCATGTTGTAGGGGGATCAGTCGGGGTGATCATGTTGTAGGGGATCAGTCGGGGGATCATGTTGTAGGGGGATCAGTCGTGGTGATCATGTTGTAGGGGGATCAGTTGGGGGGATCATGTTGTAGGCGGATCAGTCGGGGTGATCGTGTTGTAGGGGATCAGTCGGGGTGATCATGTTGTAGGGGGATCAGTCGGGGTGATCATGTTGTCGGGGGATCAGTCGGGGTGATCATGTTGTAGGGGATCAGTCAGGGTGATCGTGTTGTAGGGGATCAGTCGGGGTGATCGTGTTGTCGGGGATCAGTCGGGGGATCAGTCGGGGTGATCGTGTTGTAGGGGGATCAGTCGGGGTGATCATGTTGTCGGGGGATCAGTCGGGGTGATCATGTTGTCGGGGATCAGTCGGGGGGATCATGTTGTAGGGGGATCAGTTGGGGTGATCATGTTGTCGGGGGATCAGTTGGGGTGATCATGTTGTCGGGGGATCAGTCGGAGTGATCATGTTGTAGGGGATCAGTCGGGGGGATCAGTCGGGGTGATCGTGTTGTAGAGGATCAGTCGGGTGATCATGTTGTCGGGGGATCAGTCGGGGTGATCATGTTGTAGGGGATCAGTTGGGGTGATCGTGTTGTAGGGGATCAGTCGGGGTGATCGTGTTGTAGGGGATCAGTCGGGGTGATCATGTTGTCGGGGATCAGTCGGGGGGATCGTGTTGTAGGCGGATCAGTCGGGGTGATCATGTTGTAGGGGATCAGTGGGGGGATCAGTCGGGGTGATCGTGTTGTAGGGGGATCAGTCGGGGTGATCATGTTGTAGGGGATCAGTCGGGGGATCATGTTGTAGGGGGATCAGTTGGGGTGATCATGTTGTCGGGGGATCAGTTGGGGTGATCATGTTGTCGGGGGATCAGTCGGGGTGATCATGTTGTAGGGGATCAGTCGGGGGGATCAGTCGGGGTGATCGTGTTGTAGAGGATCAGTCGGGGTGATCATGTTGTCGGGGGATCAGTCGGGGTGATCATGTTGTAGGGGATCAGTCGGGGTGATCGTGTTGTAGGGGATCAGTCGGGGTGATCATGTTGTCGGGGATCAGTCGGGGGGATTGTGTTGTAGGCGGATCAGTCGGGGTGATCATGTTGTAGGGGATCAGTCGGGGGGATCAGTCGGCGTGATCGTGTTGTAGGGGGATCAGTCGGGGTGATCATGTTGTAGGGGATCAGTCGGGGTGATCATGTTGTCGGGGATCAGTCGGGGTGATCATGTTGTAGGGGATCAGTCGGGGGATCATGTTGTCGGGGGATCAGTCGGGGTGATCATGTTGTCGGGGATCAGTCGGGGGATCGTGTTGTAGGGGGATCATGTTGTAGGGGGATCAGTCGGGGTGATCATGTTGTCGGGGGATCAGTCGGGGGATCAGTCGGGGTGATCGTGTTGTAGGGGATCAGTCAGGGTGATCATGTAGTCGGGGATCAGTCGGGGTGATCATGTTGTAGGGGGATCAGTCGGGGTGATCATGTTGTTGGGGGATCAGTCGGGGTGATCATGTTGTAGGGGATCAGTCGGGGGAATCAGTCGGGGTGATTGTGTTGTAGGGGGGATCAGTCGGGGTGATCGTGTTGTCGGGGGATCAGTCGGGGTGATCATGTTGTCGGGGGATCAGTCGGGGTGATCATGTTGTCGGGGGATCAGTCGGGGGGATCGTGTTGTAGGGGATCATGTTGTAGGGGGATCAGTTGGGGTGATCATGTTGTCGGGGGATCAATCGGGGTGATCATGTTGTCGGGGGATCAGTCGGGGTGATCATGTTGTAGCGGATCAGTCGGGGGATCAGTCGGGGTGATCGTGTTGTAGGGGGATCAGTCGGGGTGATCGTGTTGTCAGGGGTTCAGTCGGGGTGAGAATATTGTCGGGGGATCAGTCGGGGTGATCATGTTGTCGGGGGATCAGTCGAGGTGATCATGTTGTAGGGGATCAATCGGGGTGATCGTGTTGTAGGGGATCAATCGGGGTGATCATGTTGTCGGGGGATCAGTTGGGGTGATCATGTTGTCGGGGATCAGTCGGGGGATCGTGTTGTAGGGGGATCATGTTGTAGGCGGATCAGTCGGGGTGATCATGTTGTCGGGGGATCAGTCGGGGTGATCATGTTGTCGGGGATCAGTCGGGGGGATCGTGTTGTAGGGGATCAGTCGGGGGATCAGTCAGGGTGATCGTGTTGTCGGGGATCAGTCGGGGTGATCATGTTGTAGGGGATCAGTCAGGGTGATCGTGTTGTTTGGGGATCAGTCGGGGTGATCATGTTGTCGGGGATCAGTCCGGGGGATCGTGTTGTAGGGGGATCATGATGTAGGCGGATCAGTTGGGGTGATCATGTTGTAGGGGATCAGTCGGGGGATCAGTCGGGGTGATCGTGTTGTAGGGGGATCAGTCGGGGTGATCATGTTGTAGGGGATCAGTCGGGGGATCAGTCGGGGTGATCGTGTTGTAGGGGGATCAGACGGGGTGATCATGTTGTAGGGGGATCAGTCGGGGTGATCATGTTGTCGGGGATCAGTCGGGGGATCATGTTGTCGGGGATCAGTCGGGGGGATCATGTTGTCGGGGATCAGTCGGGGGATCATGTTGTAGGGGGATCAGTCGGGGTGATCGTGTTGTCGGGGATCAGTTGGGGTGATCATGTTGTCGGGGGATCGGTCGGAGTGATCATGTTGTCGGGGGATCAGTCGGGGTGATCAGTCAGGGTGATTGTGTTGTAGGGGGATCAGTGGGGGTGATCATGTTGTAGGGGGATCAGTCGGGGTGATCATGTTGTCGGGGATCAGTCGGGGGGATCGTGTTGTAGGGGATCAGTCGGGGTGATCGTGTTGTAGGGGATCAGTCGGGGTGATCATGTTGTCGGGGATCAGTCGGGGTGATCATGTTGTAGGGGATCAGTCGGGGGGATCAGTCAGGGTGATCGTGTTGTAGGGGGATCAGTGGGGGTGATCATGTTGTAGGGGGATCAGTCGGGGTGATCATGTTGTCGGGGGATCATGTTGTCGGGGATCAGTCGGGGGGATCGTGTTGTCGGGGATCAGTCGGGGGTATCGTGTTGTAGGGGGATCATGTTGTAGGGGGATCAGTCGGGGTGATCATGTTGTCGGGGGATCAGTCGGGGGGATCATGTTGTAGGGGATCAGTCGGGGGATCAGTCGGGGTGATCGTGTTGTAGGGGATCAGTCGGGGTTATCATGTTGTAGGGGGATCAGTCGGGGGATCGTGTTGTAAGGGGATCATGTTGTAGGGGGATCAGTTGGGGTGATCATGTTGTAGGGGGATCAGTCGGGGTGATCGTGTTGTCGGGGGATCAGTCGCGGTGATCATGTTGTCGGGGGATCAGTCGGGGTGATCATGTTGTCGGGAGATCAGTCGGGGTGATCATGTTGTCGGGGATCAGTCAAGGGGATCGTGTTGTAGGGGGATCATGTTGTAGGCGGATCAGTCGGGGGATCGTGTTGTAGGGGGATCATTTTGTAGGGGGATCAGTTGGGGTGATCATGTTGTCGGGGGATCAGTCGGGGTGATCATGTTGTAGGGGATCAGTCGGGGTGATCATGTTGTAGGGGATCAGTCGGGGTGATCGTGTTGTCGGGGATCAGTCGGGGTGATCGTGTTGTCGGGGATCAGTCGGGGTGATCATGTTGTTAGGGGATCAGTCGGGGTGATCATGGTGTAGGGGGATCTGTCGGGGTGATCATGTTGTCGGGGGATCAGTCGGGGTGATCATGTTGTAGGGGGATCATGTTGTAGGCGGATCAGTCGGGGTGATCATGTTGTCGGGGGATCAGTCGGGGTGATCATGTTGTCGGGGATCAGTCGGGGGGATCGTGTTGTAGGGGGATCATGTTGTAGGCGGATTAGTCGGGGGGATTATGTTGAAAGCGGATCAGTTGGGGTGATTATGTTATAGGGGGATCAGTCGGGGTGATCATGTTGTAGGGGATCAGTCGGGGTGATCGTTTTGTAGGGGGATCAGTCGGGGGGATCATGTTGTAGGGGGATCAGTCGGGGTGATCATGTTGTAGGGAATCAGTTGGGGTGATCATGTTGTAAGGGGATCAGTTGGGGTGATCATGTTGTAGGGGATCAGTCGGGGGATCAGTCGGGGGATCATGTTGTAGGGGGATCAGTCGGGGTGATCATGTTGTAGGGGATCAGTCGGGGTGATCATGTTGTAGGGGGATCAGTCGGGGTGATCAAGTTGTAGGTGATCAGTCGGGGATCATGTTGTAGGGGGATCAGTCGGGGTGATCATGTTGTAGGGGGATCAGTCGGGGTGATCGTGTTGTAGGGGGATCAGTCGGGGTGATCATGTTGTAGGGGATCAGTCGGGGTGATCATGTTGTAGGGGATCAGTCGGGGTGATCGTGTTGTAGGGGGATCAGTCGGGGGGATCATGTTGTAGGGGATCAGTCGGGGGGATCATGTTGTAGGGGATCAGTCGGGGTGATCATGTTGTAGGGGATCAGTCGGGGTGATCTTGTTGTAGGGGGATCATGTTGTAGGGGGATCAGTCGGGGTGATCATGTTGTAGGGGGATCATGTTGTAGGGGGATCAGTCGGGGTGATCATGTTGTAGGGGGATCAGTCGGGGTGATCATGTTGTAGGGGATCAGTCGGGGTGATCATGTTGTAGGGGATCAGTCGGGGTGATCTTGTTGTAGGGGGATCAGTCGGGGGGATCATGTTGTAGGGGATCAGTCGGGGGGATCATGTTGTAGGGGATCAGTCGGGGTGATCATGTTGTAGGGGATCAGTCGGGGTGATCTTGTTGTAGGGGGATCATGTTGTAGGGGGATCAGTCGGGGTGATCATGTTGTAGGGGGATCATGTTGTAGGGGGATCAGTCGGGGTGATCATGTTGTAGGGGGATCAGTCGGGGTGATCATGTTGTAGGGGATCAGTCGGGGTGATCATGTTGTAGGGGATCAGTCGGGGTGATCTTGTTGTAGGGGGATCATGTTGTAGGGGGATCAGTCGGGGTGATCATGTTGTAGGGGATCAGTCGGGGTGATCATGTTGTAGGGGATCAGTCGTGGTGATCATGTTGTAGGGGATCAGTCGGGGTGATCATGTTGTAGGGGATCAGTCGGGGTGATCATGTTGTAGGGGATCAGTCGGGGGATCATGTTGTAGGGGGATCAGTCGGGTGATCATGTTGTAGGGGATCAGTCGGGGTGATCATGTTGTAGGGGATCAGTCGGGGTGATCATGTTGTAGGGGATCAGTCGGGGTGATCTTGTTGTAGGGGGATCATGTTGTAGGGGGATCAGTCGGGGTGATCATGTTGTAGGGGGATCAGTCGGGGTGATCATGTTGTAGGGGATCAGTCGGGGTGATCATGTTGTAGGGGATCAGTCGGGGTGATCTTGTTGTAGGGGGATCATGTTGTAGGGGGATCAGTCAGGGTGATCATGTTGTAGTGGATCAGTCGGGGTGATCATGTTGTAGGGGGATCAGTCGGGGTGATCATGTTGTAGGGGATCAGTCGGGGGGATCATGTTGTAGGGGGATCAGTCGGGGGGATCATGTTGTAGGGGGATCAGTCGGGGGGATCATGTTGTAGGGGGATCAGTCGGGGTGATCATGTTGTAGGGGGATCAGTCGGGGTGATCATGTTGTAGGGGATCAGTCGGGTTGATCATGTTGTAGGGGATCAGTCGGGGTGATCATGTTGTAGGGGATCAGTCGGGGTGATCTTGTTGTAGGGGGATCATGTTGTAGGGGGATCAGTCGGGGTGATCATGTTGTAGGGGATCAGTCGGGGTGATCATGTTGTAGGGGGATCATGTTGTAGGGGGATCAGTCGGGGTGATCATGTTGTAGGGGATCAGTCGGGGTGATCATGTTGTAGGGGGATCAGTTGGGGTGATCATGTTGTAGGGGGATCAGTCGGGGTGATCTTGTTGTAGGGGGATCATGTTGTAGGGGGATCAGTCGGGGTGATCATGTTGTAGGGGGATCAGTCAGGGTGATCATGTTGTAGGGGGATCATGTTGTAGGGGATCAGTCGGGGTGATCATGTTGTAGGGGATCAGTCGGGGTGATCATGTTGTAGGGGGATCAGTCAGGGTGATCATGTTGTAGGGGGATCAGTCGGGGTGATCATGTTGTAGGGGGATCAGTCGGGGTGATCATGTTGTAGGGGGATCATGTTGTAGGGGGATCAGTCGGGGTGATCATGTTGTAGGGGATCAGTCGGGGTGATCATGTTGTAGAGGATCAGTCGGGGTGATCATGTTGTAGGGGGATCAGTCGGGGTGATCATGTTGTAGGGGATCAGTCGGGGTGATCTTGTTGCCGGGGGATCATGTTGTCGGGGGATCAGTCGGGGTGATCATGTTGTAGGGGATCAGTCGGGGTGATCATGTTGTAGGCGGATCAGTCGGGGTGATCATGTTGTAGGCGGATCAGTCGGGGTGATCTTGTTGTAGGGGGATCAGTCGGGGTGATCTTGTTGTAGGGGGATCAGTCGGGGTGATCTTGTTGTAGGGGGATCATGTTGTCGGGGGATCAGTCGGGGTGATCATGTTGTAGGCGGATCAGTCGGGGTGATCATGTTGTAGGCGGATCAGTCGGGGTGATCTTGTTGTAGGGGGATCAGTCGGGGTGATCATGTTGTAGGGGATCAGTCGGGGTGATCTTGTTGTAGGGGGATCATGTTGTAGGGGGATCAGTCGGGGGGATCATGTTGTAGGGGGATCAGTCGGGGTGATCATGTTGTAGGGGATCAGTCGGGGTGATCATGTTGTAGGGGATCAGTCGGGGTGATCATGTTGTAGGGGATCAGTCGGGGTGATCTTGTTGTGGGGGATCAGTCGGGGTGATCATGTTGTAGGGGATCAGTCGGGGTGATCTTGTTGTAGGGGGATCATGCTGTAGGGGGATCAGTCGGGGTGATCATGTTGTAGGGAATCAGTCGGGGTGATCATGTTGTAGGGGATCAGTTGGGGTGATCATGTTGTAGGGGATCAGTCGGGGTGATCATGTTGTAGGGGATCAGTCGGGGTGATCATGTTGTAGGGGATCAGTCGGGGTGATCTTGTTGTAGGGGGATCATGTTGTAGGGGGATCAGTCGGGGTGATCATGTTGTAGGGGATCAGTCGGGGTGATCATGTTGTAGGGGATCAGTCGGGGTGATCATGTTGTAGGGGATCAGTCGGGGTGATCATGTTGTAGGGGATCAGTCGGGGTGATCTTGTTGTGGGGATCAGTCGGGGTGATCATGTTGTAGGGGATCAGTCGGGGTGATCTTGTTGTAGGGGGATCATGCTGTAGGGGGATCAGTCGGGGTGATCATGTTGTAGGGGATCAGTCGGGGTGATCATGTTGTAGGGGATCAGTTGGGGTGATCATGTTGTAGGGGATCAGTCGGGGTGATCATGTTGTAGGGGGATCATGTTGTAGGGGGATCAGTCGGGGTGATCATGTTGTAGGGGATCAGTCGGGGTGATCATGTTGTAGGGGGATCAGTCGGGGTGATCTTGTTGTAGGGGGATCAGTCGGGGTGATCATGTTGTAGGGGATCAGTCGGGGTGATCTTGTTGTAGGGGGATCATGTTGTAGGGGATCAGTTGGGGTGATCATGTTGTAGGGGATCAGTCGGGGTGATCATGTTGTAGGGGATCAGTTGGGGTGATCATGTTGTAGGGGATCAGTCGGGGTGATCATGTTGTAGGGGGATCATGTTGTAGGGGATCAGTCGGGGTGATCTTGTTGTAGGGGGATCATGTTGTAGGGGGATCAGTCGGGGTGATCATGTTGTAGGGGATCAGTCGGGGTGATCATGTTGTAGGGGATCAGTCGGGGTGATCTTGTTGTAGGGGGATCATGCTGTAGGGGGTTCAGTCGGGGTGATCATGTTGTAGGGGATCAGTCGGGGTAATCATGTTGTCAGGGGTTGGGGAAGATGCGAGTTAGAGAATTTAGAATAGAGGAAGAATGTGGGTGGATAGTTGTGAGGGAATAACATCCAGGTGGGTAGGTGGGTAGGTAGGTAGGTGGATAGGAAGACATTAGAGAAAAGCCTGTCAGCCTCCTCTGCCGTTCTGGGGTCAGGAGAGGAAAGTATGGATGTTGGGGGGACACGGCGTGTTATGGGGGAATCTGGGGGGCAGAGGACCCTCCACTTTTACTATTTCAGGGGGTGGTTTGGTATTTGTGGGGGATGGGAACCTTCAGACTTTGCTTCTCACTATTCTGGGCTGCAATCTGTTGGGGAAGATTATTCCGAACAATCGGTCCCCGGAGAGGCTGAATATAGTGCCATGGAGCACTGCCAGCTCCGCTCCATTGACTATACAGGGAGGGGCCCCCGCACACTGGAAATAATAGAGGGAGGACCCCTCACAGGAAAATAAGGGGCCTGCGCTGTCCACCTCCACTTAGGTGTATAAAAATAAAAGCTTTTTGCCCGGCTGTTCAACTTCAATAAGTGAGCAGGTCACCAAAATCAAGCATGCAGCAAGTGAAGTCCGAGGGGAAGCGGATCTCTTATCTGCTCACTTGTTCCAGGCCCATCGCTGAAAGACGTGAAGACGGAGGATCAGCATGACAGACCGATCACCTTCCCAGGAGAAGATCCAACCTTCCCCATCATAAAGAATCTCCCTCATGCCGCCGACACACAAACGGAACCTTGGATGGTTTTTCCGATGGAATTCCGCTCACGCTCGTCTTGCATACACACCGTCACACAAAAGTTCCTTGAACATTTCAGCATTAAGAACGCGGAGATGTACAACACTACGACGAGCCGAGAAAAAGAAGTTCAATGCTTCCGAGCATGCGTGTTTTTTTCCTCGTCGGAATTGCATACAGATAATCGGAATTTCCGTCGGAAAAATAGAGAACCTGCTCTCAATCTTTTGCTGGCGGAAATTCCGCTCGTGTGTACACGGCTTAAGAATTGACTTCTTATTATGGAACTAAAATAAAAGTGAAGGAGGAGGAGATGCAGGAGGTGGAGGAGGGAGAGGAGTACGGAGGAGATGATGGAGGAGGAGGAGGAGGAGGAGATGGAGGAGGAGGAGGAGGAGGAGGAGGAGGAGGAGATGGAGGAGGAGGAGGAGATGATGGAGGAGGAGATGATGGAGGAGGAGATGATGGAGGAGGAGATGATGGAGGAGGAGGAGTAGGAGGAGGAGATCTAAAATATTTTTGAAGGAAAAAAAGTCACAACTGCGGCCGTCCTGGTCAGCCTGCCATGAGGAGAGACAATCCTGTTTGTAATAGGCGGCTCTGGCTGCAATACTCATGTTCTTCCTCCAGCAGGATTCTGCAATATCAGATTTGACCACAAGATGGAGCCGGTGGTAAAATTTCAATTTTTCAGACTCCAGAAACTGTTCACCTTTAACAAAATTTCCCATCATTCTTCAGTCTAGGGAGGAGAAACAGGTGCATCCTGGGAACTCAGACTGAAAGCAGGAAATGCTTGTTGGACTAAAACTCTCATCCCCTAAATGCAGCATCACTGGTGAGAATTCCTCATCGCCATCTACAGCCTCGCGTGTTCATTGTATTTCTCTGTGTGTGTGTGTGTATAATTATATATACACACACACACACACACACACACACACACACACACACCGTATATACTCGAATATAAGCCGAGTTTTTCAGCACATTTTTTTGTGCTGAAAATGCCCCCTCCCCCCTCGGCTTATACTCAAGTCACCTTTTTGCGCCTGATCTCCTGGCATTTGGGGTTCCTCTATAAGTGTGCAAAGTTTTTTATTCGGGGAACCTACGGCCGGGGTGCACTGATTTTTTCAAAGCCGGGCACCCCTTCCATAGACTCCCATGTTAAACGGTCATTTCTCTGGTGACTTTGGGGACCTGGTACTGGTCAGTCGTAGGTCTTCTGGACCCGAAACTTGGCACACTTGTAGCCCAATTTCTCCTCTATGAGTGTGCAAAGTTTTTTGTCTGGGAGACCTACGACCGGAGAGCATCGATTTTTCAAATCTGGGCCCCCCTTTCTATAGACTCCCATGTTAAACGTCAGTCTAGTCATGGGCACAGTGAGGCATGCGCATGGACCTCCTAGGCTTATACTCGAGTCAATAGGTTTTGCCATTTTTTTTGTGGTAAAATTAGGTGCCTCGGCTTATACTCGAGTATATACGGTACTTGTTATATGTATCTGTATTTGCTTTTTCTTGATAGTTTCACCCGCCCCGGGTAGGAGGGTTCAGCTGCATGTCGAGTTACACAGGAAAACGTGACAAGGACAGAACATCTCCCCTCCTCCCTTCACTGTCCCCGCAGGAATTCCTTTCCGCCACTAGATGGCCTCGGCTTTAAGCGGGAGGCAGACAGCGGCACCAATTCCTCACAAATTCTTACCCGCTTCTGTCCTGGATCTAGTAATACGGAACATTCTAGTACATTTTCTGACACAGCAGGAAGGAGAATAATTTTACAAACCCCCTCCCCCAATCAGAGCGGACTACACATCAAGGTTGAAGTGCAATATTGAAACAAAAAAAAAAAAAAAGCTTTGAAATCAAAAATTGTATCCATTTCAGATTTAAAAATTCTAAAGTCTGAGTTTACATTTTTCTAAAAAAAAAAAATTGTACTTTTATTCCACAGGCATTCAGAGACAACAGGAAGTGAGAGGAAATCTCCCCAGGAAGGGACAGAAAGGGAGGTAAAATCTTCTGACCAGACAGAAGAGCAAACTTTATGGGGGAGGGGTGGGGGGGGGTCACAAAGTACATTTAGGAAATCACGCCGAGGGGAATTCTGAGCCCCGAACCGGTGAGGCGGCTATACGAGGCGTCAGAACGGGAGATCGCCGCGCTCCAGGTCAGAGGGGGAGGGGAGGGAGTGATGGGGGGGGGGGGGGGGAGTACTGTGTAAGTTCACCTTATGGATTTCTCTGTAAAGGTGAACCTTATCCTGCAAGAACAAACCCGCAGACCCGACCTCGTGTGTACCCCCCCAGGGACCCCCATCAAACCTATCTATGGAGGAACAGAGGTAATGTGTCGCCATCTTGTGGTCATTTTCCACACTGCAGATTATTAGACAAAGTATGACAGCCAGGCGACGAGCATTTCTAAAGGAAGGACAGCAGCATCCTCATTACTCGGGGCTCAGAGTATTTCTGTACTGCACATTATGGACTGCCCAACCCCCCCTCTTCCCCCTCCCCCCCCAACTAATGGCCGCAGGCGGTCTGTGTCCAGGCCGATCGATCAGCGTCTGCGATTATCTGTGAGAGCCGGAAGTCTCCCATTGCCGTCAATGGGGCTGAGTAGTAGCCAATGGCGGGAGTCCCCTCTGGGGTTCTGGCAGGTAATGGCGGCCGGCGGTAATCGCAGGTGTGACTCCGCCCATAATAAAGAAGAAAAGAAACATTTACTTATTTTGCTCTTTAATAACCAAAAAACGCAATTTTCACATTTATATGGAAAACGAGTGCCGAGAAACCCTGAGTGCAGAAATTATTCTAGAAAAGATTCTCCGACCCCCCGAGAGACCGAGTCACCCGGATCCGATCCAAGAAGATGGTCACAATGCCCGGTGTGGTCACAATGCCCGGTGTGGTCACAATGCCCGGTGTGGTCACAAGACAACACAGCAGCACTTTTTGGGGTAGTTCTGGACGAAGACTTTGCTTTCTGTTCCGTACACAAAGTAGCCGAGTTGCTTCTCCTTCCAGCAGTACTGCACTCTGGTCAGCGGGAGGCGCTCCACACTCTGCCTCTGGAAGAGAAGAGAAGAAGTGAACCCCATCCAGAGGAAAGAACAATAAACCTTCTATAATGGGGGGGCCTAGGGAACAATTTCTCCCCCATCCTCTAGAACCTCATGGTGCCCAACCTGCAGCCCCCGATATATGATGTGCGGCCCAATGTATCCTGCCCCTCCCCCCCATATGTCCACAGCCACCCCCATACCCCCCCCATGTCCACAGCCATCCCCCATACACCCCTCCCCCCCCATGTCCACAGCCGTCCACAGCCACCCCCATACACGCCCCCCATGTCCACAGCCACCCCATACCCCCCCATGTCCACAGCCATCCCCCATACACCCCTCCCCCCCCCCATGTCCACAGCCGTCCACAGCCACCCCCATACACCCCCCCATGTCCACAGCCACCCCCATGCCCACAGCCACCCCCATACACCCCTCCCCCCCATGTCCACAGCCACCCCCATCCACCCTCCCCCCCATGTCCACAGCCACCCCCATCCACCCTCCCCCTGCTCCCCCATGTCCACAGCCACCCCCATCCACCCCCCATGTCCACAGCCACCCCTCCCCCCCCCATGTCCACAGCCACCCCCATACACCCCTCCCCCCATGTCCACAGCCACCCCCATACACCCCCCCCATGTCCACAGCCACCCCCATACACCCCCCCCCATGTCCACAGCCACCCCCATACACCCCCCATGTCCACAGCCATCCCCATAGACCCCTCCCCTCCCCATGTCCACAGCCACCCCCATACACCCCTCCCCCCATGTCCACAGCCACCCCTATACACCCCTCCCCCCAATGTCCACAGCCACCCCTCCCCCCCAATGTCCACAGCCACACCCATACACCCCTCCCCCCCAATGTCCACAGCCACCCCCATACACCCCTCCCCCCCCATGTCCACAGCCACACCCATACACCCCTCCCCCCCATGTCCACAGCCACCCCCATACACCCCTCCCCCCCCATGTCCACAGCCACCCCCATACACCCCCCCCCCATGTCCACAGCCACCCCCATACACCCCATGTCCACAGCCACCCCCATACACCCCTCCTCCCCCCCCATGTCCACAGCCACCCCCCCTCCCCATGTCCACAGCCACCCCCATACACCCCCCCATGTCCACAGCCACCCCCATAGACCCCTCCCCCCCCCATGTCCACAGCCACCCCCATACACCCCTCCCCCCCCCCCATGTCCACAGCCACCCCCATACACCCCTCCCCCCCCATGTCCACAGCCACCCCCATACACCCCTCCTCCCCATGTCCACAGCCACCCCCATACACCCCCCCCCCCATGTCCACAGCCACCCCCATAGACCCCTCCCCCCCCCATGTCCACAGCCACCCCCATACACCCCTCCCCCCCCCCATGTCCACAGCCACCCCCATACACCCCTCCCCCCCCCCATGTCCACAGCCACCCCCATACACCCCTCCTCCCCATGTCCACAGCCACCCCCATACACCCCCCCCCCCATGTCCACAGCCACCCCCATAGACCCCCTCCCCCCCATGTCCACAGCCACCCCCATGTCCACAGCCACCCCCATAGACCCCTCCCCCCCCCATGTCCACAGCCACCCCCATAGACCCCTCCCCCCCATGTCCACAGCCACCCCTATACACCCCTCCCCCCCATGTCCACAGCCACCCCCATACACCCCCCATAGACCCCTCCCCATGTCCACAGCCACCCCCATACACCCCTCCCCCCATGTCCACAGCCACCCCCATACACCCCTCCCCCCATGTCCACAGCCACCCCCATACACCCCTCCCCCCCCATGTCCACAGCCACCCCCATACACCCCTCCTCCCCATGTCCACAGCCACCCCCATACACCCCCCCCATGTCCACAGCCACCCCCATAGACCCCTCCCCCCCCATGTCCACAGCCACCCCCATACACCCCTCCCCCCCCCATGTCCACAGCCACCCCCATACACCCCTCCCCCCCCCCCCATGTCCACAGCCACCCCCATACACCCCTCCTCCCCATGTCCACAGCCACCCCCATAGACCCCCTCCCCCCCATGTCCACAGCCACCCCCATGTCCACAGCCACCCCCATAGACCCCTCCCCCCCCCATGTCCACAGCCACCCCCATAGACCCCTCCCCCCCATGTCCACAGCCACCCCTATACACCCCTCCCCCCCCATGTCCACAGCCACCCCCATACACCCCCCATAGACCCCTCCCCATGTCCACAGCCACCCCCATACACCCCTCCCCCCATGTCCACAGCCACCCCCATACACCCCCCATGTCCACAGCCACCCCCATACACCCCTCCCCCCATGTCCACAGCCACCCCTATACACCCCTCCCCCCCAATGTCCACAGCCACCCCTCCCCCCAATGTCCACAGCCACCCCTCCCCCCAATGTCCACAGCCACCCCTCCCCCCAATGTCCACAGCCACCCCTATACACCCCTCCCCCCCAATGTCCACAGCCACCCCCATACACCCCTCCCCCCCAATGTCCACAGCCACCCCCATACACCCCTCCCCCCCCATGTCCACAGCCACCCCCATACACCCCTCCCCCCCATGTCCTCAGCCATCCCCATACACCCCTCCTCCCCATTTTCTCTATTAGCACTGCAGGGGTGGGGCTGGGGGTGTCGGAGGCCCCCCTTTAGCTCATAAGTTGACAAGCAATGCTCTGATCTGATTGGATCCCGGAGCTGCAATCTCTGATGACCGAAAAGTGTAGAATGAAGAATTTCTTCCAAAAAATAAAAAATAAATTCTTCTAATAAAAATGTGGGAAAAAAAAAAAATGGAACTCTGAGCAGAAAGCAAAACATTAAACCTCCATCCAGCCTCTGCATTCTGGGGAAAATCTCCCCACTGCTTGTCCCCTCCCCCTTCTGCTTGTCCCCTCCCCCTTCTGCTTGTCCCCTCCCCCTGCCCAAACTTTCCTACCTCCAGACCTGGGGATGGGGGGAGGGGGAGAGTCTGCACACCACACACTGGTCAAAAGGTTCCAAATTCCTTGTTGGCGTTTTTAGGAGAAATTTACCTTTAAATCCGACCAATCAGAGTGCGCCGGAGATCGGAACATTCGCCTGAAATACGCACCTGTCTGAGGACGCGGCACGATGAGAACCGAGAACGGTGCTGCTCCAAAGCATTCTGGGAGGTTTCAATAATAGTTGTGTCCGGAAAATCTGTAATTCCCGAAACCTGGAAGAGGAAAAAGAATCAGAGAAGAAGAGGACCCCCATTATATACACAGCGGCCTCTAATATGACCTCTAATACGGCCTCTCCATTATATACACAGCGGCCTCTAATATGACCTCTAATACGGCCTCTCCATTATATACACAGCGGCCTCTAATACGGCCTCTCCATTATATACACAGCGGCCTCTAATATGACCTCTAATACGGCCTATCCATTATATACACAGCAGCCTCTAATACGGCCTCTCCATTATATACACAGCGGCCTCTAATATAACCTCTAATACAGCCTATCCATTATATACACAGCAGCCTCTAATATGACCTCTAATACAGCCTCTCCATTATATACACAGCGGCCTCTAATATGACCTCTAATACGGCCTCTCCATTATATACACAGCGGCCTCTAATACGGCCTCTCCATTATATACACAGCGGCCTCTAATACAGCCTCTCCATTATATACACAGCGGCCTCTAATACGGCCTCTCCATTATATACACAGCGGCCTCTAATACGGCCTCTCCATTATATACACAGCGGCCTCTAATACGGCCTCTCCATTATATACACAGCGGCCTCTAATACGGCCTCTCCATTATATACACAGCGGCCTCTAATATGACCTCTAATACGGCCTCTCCATTATATACACAGCGGCCTCTAATACGGCCTCTCCATTATATACACAGCGGCCTCTAATACGGCCTCTCCATTATATACACAGCGGCCTCTAATACGGCCTCTCCATTATATACACAGCGGCCTCTAATACGGCCTCTCCATTATATACACAGCGGCCTCTAATACGGCCTCTCCATTATATACACAGCGGCCTCTAATACGGCCTCTCCATTATATACACAGCGGCCTCTAATACGGCCTCTCCATTATATACACAGCGGCCTCTAATACGGCCTCTCCATTATATACACAGCGGCCTCTAATACGGCCTCTCCATTATATACACAGCGGCCTCTAATACGGCCTCTCCATTATATACACAGCGGCCTCTAATACGGCCTCTCCATTATATACACAGCGGCCTCTAATACGGCCTCTCCATTATATACACAGCGGCCTCTAATACGGCCTCTCCATTATATACACAGCGGCCTCTAATACGGCCTCTCCATTATATACACAGCGGCCTCTAATACGGCCTCTCCATTATATACACAGCGGCCTCTAATACGGCCTCTCCATTATATACACAGCGGCCTCTAATACGGCCTCTCCATTATATACACAGCGGCCTCTAATACGGCCTCTCCATTATATACACAGCGGCCTCTAATACAGCCTCTCCATTACATACACAGCGGCCTCTAATATGACCTCTAATACGGCCTCTCCATTATATACACA